>QKQZ01022884.1:0-11164 GCA_003595255.1 Solenopsis fugax | reverse complement strand
GTCTCCCATCAACTGACCGCGGCGCATGTGTCGGCGCGCCGCGGAATTTACGAGCGCCCGTCAATGCTCGATGTTCTTTCCGCGGTAATGATCTTTGGTTAACGTTAATTACCTTCTTCGGGAATACTCTCGTGTACGTTTAGTTTTTTTTTCATTTTTTTTCTAAAAATATTTTATGGTAACAAAAGAGAAACAATATGTAATAAATAAAATGTAAATATATAAATAAAAACGAAATTCCATGTATGATGGTATATATATAGAGATTATATAAGTAGAAATATAAGTTAAACTGAGGTAAAAATTAATTTACGTTGATGAAAATGGACATTAGACCGTAATAATTTGAGATTCTGTATTTTACGAAACGAAAAATTTGTAGTAATATGAAATGCAATTAACACTTAATATGCATTTGTATAGAAATGAAAAAAAGAAGAGATATTGCGCGTATGTACGAAAGATTCGAGTAACAGTCTCATTTTCGAAACAAGCCTCTTTCCGAAATTCGAGTTTCCTTCTTTTGCTTTAAATTCCACGCTTCGCAATTGAATTCGCCGCGAATTAATCAAGGAATAATCTCGCGTTACTGTTCGTCGTCTTATCGCAGCGAGGAATCGCAGCGCGACAGAATTCGTGACGCGCAAACCGAGCGACCAATTTACAACTCTCGGGTTCGGGAAGACCTTGACTGGCCGCCGGACTAGTGCTGCGCTCTAGCGACAGCGTTTCTCGATCGCTGTCATCGCCGTCATCGTAGCCAGTGGCGCTGGTGGTGCATACTTACTCTGATTTGAGGGCCGCCGGCTGGGTTGCGGCTTCCGTCTTCTGTCGAGAGTGCTCATTCCGGTCAATTCCCGTGGCGTTCGCAGCAGCGAAATCGTAGGAAAAATGGCGACGGAGGATATTGACCGTGCTAAGGTACTACGAAAAATTTTCTTGCTCGTGATTCTCCGTTTCACCGACGGAACAAATGTTGCCTCGGGATTTCGTTGCACGGCCGAGACTCGCATGTAACTCCCATCATCCTCCAATTCCATGTATCGTTCTGTTGAAATGCATTCTCCTTTGACATATCTCCGCCTAGGTGACGTTTAAAAAGCTTTCCTATCTGACGAAATTAACATATCTCTAGAACGTTTCACTTCCTTCTTTCCTAATCCTTTTTGCCGCAAAGCGATTTTCGTCGTTGTATGTGTGTACGAATACAATTGGATATTTAAATGTATGAGACTGTGTGTCATGTACATATCCAAGGGTGTTGGCTCTCAGATAACTGTACATCAAATTGAGTATTCCTTCATGCATCTATTTCATCCATTTATGGATGTAGCCACCATTCCCCTCTTTCTCTTTCTCTCTTTCTCTTGTTGAGAATTACAATTTTCAACATGCAATTTCTGTTATTAGATCGAGTCTATGCTGCGTACGATGAAGTTATCAGGCCATGTTGGTTTCGATAGTCTGCCTAGTCAGTTGGTGAACAAGTCAGTGCAAAATGGATTTGTATTCAACATTCTTTGCATTGGTATGAAGTGTTAATTTTGTATTCATGAATTATACTATATATCTGTATTAAATGTTAAGTAATTTATAGCAAATATTTCCATTTATTTGGATTTATAGGTGAAACTGGGCTTGGAAAATCCACACTTATGGATTCTCTTTTTAACACAAGCTTCGAGTCTAGCCCCAGTCCCCATAATTTGCCATCCGTTAAACTTAAGGCACACACCTATGAACTGCAAGAGAGTAATGTCAGGCTGAAGCTGACTATTGTTGATACTGTTGGCTATGGTGATCAAATCAATAAAGAAGACAGCTTCAAGGCAGTTGTTGATTACATAGATGCACAATTTGAAGCATATTTGCAAGAGGAGTTAAAAATCAAACGCAATCTGGCGACCTATCATGACAGTCGGATCCATATCTGTCTTTATTTTATATGTCCAACTGGCCATGGGTAAGCATATGTTATAAATTAATTAATAATTTTATAATAATTTCATAATAAATTTATTTTGCAATAAATTTGTGAAATATGTAGTTGATCTGATTTCACATATGTTGTTATACTTTCAGTTTAAAATCCATTGATCTAGTGTGCATGAAGAAACTGGATACCAAAGTTAACATTATTCCAATTATTGCTAAAGCAGACACAATATCAAAGACTGAGCTACAGAAATTTAAGGTATGTGACACTTTCACTGAAATTATTTTCATTCGCTCTATGTCTGTGTTATTTGTACTACAATCTTATGTATTATGCTGTTCTTATTTCAGAGCAAAATAATATCTGAGTTGCAAAACAATGGGATACATATTTATCAATTTCCAACTGATGACGAAAGTGTAGCGGATATAAACGTCACCATGAACACTCACGTACCCTTTGCTGTTGTTGGCAGTACCGATTTCGTTCGCGTGGGCAATAAAATGATGCGTTCTCGTCAATATCCATGGGGCACAGTTCAAGGTAAGGTTTATAAATTTTATTTGTTATCAATAAACTCAAAGCTTGATTCTTGGAATGCAATAAAAGGAAATATAAGAGCCAAATAACAAGCTCATTATACTTCTTATGTTCCTCATGTATTCATTTCCTTATATTTCTTTCTATTTTGTGTTTATATTCATACTTGAGAAAGAGAATTGAAAACATCAAATATCTTTTGTTACAGTTGAAAATGAATCTCATTGTGACTTCGTAAAATTACGAGAGATGCTGATAAGTACTAATATGGAAGACATGCGCGAAAAAACGCACTGTCGTCACTATGAACTTTACCGAAAGAAGAGATTGGAGCAGGTACGTTCCTTATCTATTAGAAATTTCGTAAAAGTTATCTCTTTTTTTAAACCTTTTTGTGATCTTTCAGATGGGTTTTAGTGATGTTGACAGCGACAACAAACCTGTCAGTTTCCAACAGACGTGCGAAGCGAAGAGATCCATTCATTTGCAAGAATTGCAACAAAAAGAGGACGAAATGCGACAGATGTTCGTCGCACGTGTGAAAGAGAAAGAAGCTGAATTAAAAGAGGCAGAGAAAGAGGTGATCATGTATAGCATTAAATTACTATATTAATTAGTATAGCTATTGTTACTAATATTTACTGATTTTTTATAGCTCCATAGTAAATTCGATAAGCTGAAAAAAGATCACACTGAAGAGAAGAAGAAATTAGAAGACAGTCGTAAGAAACTTGAAGATGATATAATGGAATTTAATAGACGAAAGGCGCAGTTTGCATCGCAACCCCAACATCACACACTGACATTAGGCAAAAGCAAAAAGAAGTAAAACACATTTCATCATGATATCTTTTTATACCGTTTGAATATGACCATGCATTTAAATTGCATTAGCCAATAGAAGTATTATTATTTTAATAATATACCTGTATAATGATATATTGTTTTATTTTATTATAGTATACATTTTTTTATACGTATATTCCGTACATAAATATTAAATATATACCAAAAATTTTTCTAGATATATTCTAAGTCGTATGTTTCGTATTATCTAGAAATAATTCTAACGAAAAATAATGTTTAACCAAGCATATATTTTTAAATTAATTTGTAATGAATTTGATTTTATATGAAATATAAGTTTAGTATACAAATATAAATATAGTATTCTCTCCCTTTCTCTTAATTATCGATTAAAAATGATTTTATAATGGCAATATCGACAATGACAACTTTTTATAAAAATAAAGATAATTAACAAATTATTATGGATAATAGGTAAAACAAACAATACAGCTCTTTTATAATTTTTTATTTAAAAAATATTTTTATATCGCGTATGATAGCAAGTAAAATCGATCTAATTTTATTTTTATTTTTAGAATTATAAGATTATTCGGGAAAAGATAATATTATTTAGACGTTATCATCAAGACCTAAAAAAATATGATAATCTACTGGTCATAAAATTTTCGGAAACGTCTTACTCTGTCAGATATTTTATTGTTCAACAAAATATAACAACTGACATAATAGTTTTAAACTTAGTTGAATAGATTAAGATAATGTTGCGTATAATATATTCTGCATATTAGACAAAATCTTAAAATTTGCGAAAGCCTAGTGTAGTTATTATGAACAAAGACTAAACATACATATATATATATATGTGAGATTATTATAATACTTTATTAATATCCGAATGATTACGATGAAACAGTATTGAAATAGCAATAATCAGTTTTAAAATACGCATTTATTAGTTATACTGTTTCAGTACTATAAATAATAACCTAAATAAATGTATAACAGTTTAATATCATGAAAATTACAGTTCTTTCTATTTTACGCGTCTCAATGTTAGCGCAACATCGAAAAATTCGAACAATCGATAACGTAATCTGTAATAAAAAGGCGCTTGACGAGTTATATATATATATAAATAACTTATCAGATATATATAAATCATACAGTTTATACGCAAAATATTTGCAGGTATTATACATTAACGCGGTATAAAGCAGGTACGATTAACTTAAATCAATTATCTGTCGATATGTCAGAGCGACGTATTATTTACAATTACATAATATGGCGAAAATTAGTTCAGTTAGGCAGGGTTTTAAATTAAGAAGTCCCCTCCCTTCGCAAATAATTGTATGTGTCGTAACGTAAGGCCCTGTATCAAATGTTGTAGCTCGCTAAACTTAAGCTTATTGCGTTACAGTGCAAATCGCAATTTAACACTGATTCTATTTCGCAAAGGATGATGGAGCGCCGTGAACGTGGATTATTTCGTAAACGACATCGATTTCGTGAACCACAACCAATCTTCCGACGCAACACTGACACGAATGATAAACGGATCACGGATGACGGTTTAATTGGCTTCAACGAGCCGACATTACTCGTCGCGTGTTTCTTTGCTTTGGTATTCCCTTGCACACTGTGCTCTTGCACTTCTGTAAGCGGAATAATTATACGGTTTAATTATTTCGGCAAATACGCCGGTCATATCTCCCTTAACTTACCGTACAGATATTTATATAAAAGTATAAAACATATATGTGTATATGTGTATATCGTGGCATTATCATGAAGCACTTTACACGTTAGGCGATACAAGTTGTATTAGATATTAATCGAATGCTAAATGTGTATCTATAAATTTCAGGGTCGGCTGAAGTGAGAATCACAAGAGATTGCAAGCCAAATAAAAGTGCGAAAAATTGATAACGTATACTTTAAAAAGCGCTCTAAAATATGATCATACCATTCTTTAATGATATATTATGTAAGTATCGGTTGATACAACTTATGCGCAAATTATTTGTATCGAGCTTGCACGGCAAATTATACGTTATAAGCGATTCCTAATTCAAATGTGGAGAAAGTAATACACAAAAAATTAAGCCGACCCTGTCGATTATTATAATATTAGTGCCTGATCGCGTGCTCGCAAAATATGGCAGTGTACTGTGAGAATATATTAATTCATATATGATATATAGCAATGACCAAAATACGCAGTATTGAATATAGTTGAGGATTAAAAAACTACGTTTCAACGTAGATAATAAAAACGTAACAATATTATTCAGTTCGGCTACGAAATTTTGGTAAAGCCGCTTACGATTGTTACTTCGAAGAAAAATAATTTGTTTGCATTGTAAAGAAATTTCCATAAAAGAGAAAAAAAAAGATTAATCGATCTTTCTTTTTAAGGCATGACACGGACGATTTTCTACCTGAGACTTTAATTGCACTTTTAGTTTTTTTATTGCATGTACGAGCGCTTTGTTGCACGCTTGAGCTTAGGTGAATATTTACTCGAAAGTTCCTATTATTATTAGTATAATGATTATTGTGATGACACACGGTTTCGAAAATAAAGTTTGGTCATTGCGGTCTTAACGCTACCATTACCGAGTGCAGCGCACTTCCTGTGTTCGAAGAACTTCCGGGTTCAGAACCGCTGCAAACGTTAGTGCCTGAAGAGGTGATTCAAGATGAAAGCACCATCGTTGATTCGTTGGTAACGTGGGATAATGCATAAAAGTCCGAATAGTCAAAGTCCGAATCGCAGATGCCGAATCTTGGATACAGAATTCTGACTATTCGTTGCTCTCCTTAAAAAAAAATCTCGGCGCGTTGCGCGTCTACGAGGACGTTCTTCGACACCTGCGTGTGCTCTTCAACCACCTGACGTGGACGTAGTAAAAATAGCCTGGTGCTTCTCTATGCCGTGACCGATGTGTTACGTGATTACACGTAACAAATTGCGCAATTCGGGATGTACGGTAGGTACAAGTGTGGACAGAGGTATCGTTTCAAACCGGCGGGCGTACAGGCGGTGCGTATATATGTATGCCGGTGATTTCTCGCCGTGTAGAATAGAGAGAACTCGCAAATAGCGTATATGAGTATCGGAATGTGCATAAGTGACCGCAAGCGCTCAAAGGCGACTCCCGTGGCGGGCGCCTCTCTTCCCTCAAAATCGCCAACTCATCGAACGTAGTTGGAAAGAAGGAATGTATCGTGCGTGAAAAATCGTGCGATGATGCGTATTGCCGTCCTTACGGTAACCCGAGCCGCCACGCGTCGTTTCACCGCGTTGCTCGACGCACAACAGACCGTTGCCCTATCCAACGTGCCCAGGGGATGCGATAGCGGTACGCCACGCCGGTGTGCACCGGAATCGTATTATATCAATTCACACGTGCGCCAAGCGTGCGTGTAGCTTCACGCCACGTGGGACTCGAGGGGCCCGCGTCGCGTGATCGTGGGCGCGTCATGATTAGGCACTGCGTGCTCTCTCAGGCTAGCGACCGACGTGAGAGGCTCGGCTCCGACGGCGAGCTGCGATACTTGGCGCGAATGTGCAAGAAGCTGTCGTGCTTGCTGCCCGGAGGCGGCGTGCCCTCGCGGTTGAGGACCCTCACCTGACAGGGGTCGTGCCTCGCCAGAAAATGTTCCAGAGTGTCCCATCCGCCGCCCACTCTCACCATCATGTGTCTCCCTTTGAGAAGCTGCGAACACGTCAGCAGCGCGGTCATTAACTGTTGGCACGCTCGCCGGATTCACCGTGACATGATAGGAATAAAGAAAAAAGGGAAGAGAATCTCTAAATTCAGAGAAAGTCTTCTGCGGAAGCTTTTAAATGATGTGGGATGATGTGACTCCGAGGAGCAAACATTGAAACAACTAGTTTTCAGTATTTTTATAATAATATCCAGGGTTGGGTAAATTAATATATTTTTTAACTAAATTAGGCTAAAGTTAATGGCATATAAAATTAATTTCGTTACTATAAAAGCTACATGAACAAAAAACTAATTAGTTAAAAATTACGGTAAGATTAAATTAAAAGTTAATTTTGAATAGATTATTCAAAGTTACTCAAAACAATTATAATATGAATCATTAGATAAATTTAATATTTCATTTGTAAATTAAGTTTATATGAAAAACAAAGAAATATTGTTTATATGGGAATATATTTTTTCTTTTATAATTTTTTTGTTTATATAAATTTTTAATTTAAGAAAAAAGTTAATAAATTAAAATTGATTTAAAAATAATTAATTAAAGTTAAAAATTAAATCATTTAAAATTAGCTAAGTTAAATTAAAAATTATTAATTTTATTATTCAACTTTTAATTTTTTAACTTAAGTTATCACCCAATCCTGATAAGAATTAACATATCATCTAAATTTCGTACAGCGAAAATTGAGCTTGTGAAATGTTCAAATAATGTGCCACTCAATAATTTAAGAACCAAATCCACTCTTATAGAAGCCCTATTCATTCCATTGCAAGTTCAATTTTTACTCTAAGAGATTTAAAGATAATATTGATTCGATAATTTCAATTTTGTGAAAAAGATACGATGATTATATTTATGACTGAATGCACTTACTCTGATAAAAACGTTCCGTCCAGCGATATGGTAACGGCCTTCGCCGACTTTGCGCACCTTCAGCTTGGAGCACTTATTCGACGGGCACTGGCAGAGTCTCTGAACGGCCTCGGTGGCTCTTCGCACCTGTAAACAGATCGAGAGATGCACGCGATGTTAGGAGATACTGTTGTGAGAGAGGTGCGCGCTCAAAACGCAAGGATTGTGGGTATATTTAGACGGTTTTTTGCGCACCGGGCCGTCCGCCTTCGTTATTGTCGGACGGACGAAGAACGATCGGCTGTCACGCGAGATAAATCGCTTCGACGTGTCGTCGCAGCGTGGAGCGAAGGGCCGAAGATACGCCGCGCCGCTCCGGCGCGTAACTTCCGCCGCTAGACGCGCGGGAATCCGACACGCGCGTGCACAAATGCGTACGTGGAAAACGTATAAGACTATACGAGAAAACGCCGATTCCCATCGTCCCTTTCCGTCATCGTCTTTTCCTTCTCGTACGATAATGGTTATAATGCAAGCACAACGTCTGTAATAACACGTAGGACCAAGGTTTTCTCAACGACATGCAAAGGTACGACTAAAACAACGCGTGCGTAGAATAAATCAGTAGAGCTACATTAACATTAATAGGAATGGATATAAATTATTCAATCTTCCGCATATGTATATGCATTTCTCGTGCGACACGGAAGGAGGCAGTGACTTTGCAAGGTACAATATTATTTTAATTCTCGTATATTGGAGAAAAAAAATCGAATCTTATTGTTAAAGAAATGTTCTATCTTAAAAAGAATCACATGAGTTTTTATTTATATATATCTTTTAACAAAGAAGTTTTTAGCATTCTCATCTTTAAAATAATAAATAATAAACAAAATTTAATCACGATCATTTGATATTTAAAAATATTTTCTTTATAATATTGACAAATATTGATGTGGAAAATTTTTTAAATTGTTCATAATAATGATTTAAATGTAATAATAAGCAACGTTGTCACATTTTTATTAAAATAGCATCATATTTAAAGAGAATTATATTCATAAATATTTTACACACACGCACATATTCTTACATAAAAAATGAACTTTATTTTTTTTAATGTTCTTTAAATTCTATATTCTTCCTTGAATAGTTTCTCAAAATTCTTATATTTTGTTTGATTAAATTATTTAACAAACAATAATCTAAATACGACTCTTGAAATTTTCAAAATAAAGAATTACAAATAAGACTATTAAGAGTCCAAAAGACGCAGATTAATTTTGCGTATATTATCTCATTCAATCACAATAAACGATTACATCATGACATACGTTTCGACCTCCTTCAGGTTTTCTTCAGCGTAACAATATAGAAATGCATATAGCATCAATACTTCTACACTTTGTGACTCATTCTCTGATCCGCATAAATTATTTAAAATCCTCCTTCCCAAGACTCAATACTACTTTAGAAAGTTATATTTTAAGTTAAATAAAGTTATATATTTTAAATTTAAAGAAAATTATACGGTCAAAAAAACTGAAAAAGTTCAATAACGCCTACATATTAATTATAAACTTATTCTGAAAAATTTGATCAAGTTCTTATATTATGAAAGTGAAAAGACTAGAAAACCCTCTGAAATATAACTAGATATTTCTCGATAGATATTCCTGATAACATCCATTGAATACAGAGGACTTTTGTAGAAATGTAGAATGCATTCGGAACGTCAAAGAATCTATTAGTGAGCATTGTATGGAAAAGTAGGGCATTCTGATACCTTGCGATCGAGTTCTGTTATCGGTCCAGTATGTTCCGGTGGTTCGGCCGGCGATGGTGACGGCGAGCTCGACGGTGACGGCACTTCGTCAGGGTCCTCGACGCTACCGCGGGACCAGTCGTCCTCGGTAGTATCGCTGGGCACCCCGTCACTTCCAGTCGGTCCGTTGTCGCTAACGGACCTTCGCATTTCAGATTCGTGCGTAGCACCAGTCACCGGGTCCAGCCATCGTGTGCCCGTTGTCGTGACTTCAGACGCCGAGCTAGAATCACATTACAATCCACGTCAAGATCTTGAACGCTTTTGAAAAATACTAAGTACTGTGTCGAAAGTAAAAACCTGATGTATCTTTATTGATTTATCGAACTGCCCAGCGAACAAAAGCGATTATCTAAACGATTCAATAGAGCGAACTGTACACCCGGCTGTCTACAGAATAACACAATGTAGTGATCTCAGCTCACACATACATACACATACGTACACACCGGAAACTTTGCATATGCTATAAAATTCAGCCACTCCTACAGAGTTGCGCGACTCGAGATCTCCTCGGTAACACCACGCAAAATTACCCATTCAGTCGGTGACTGTTAACCCAATAGGGAAATCTGTCGTAAACGAGCCGGAATATAGTGAAGTTCTGGGCGCTGTTCCGAATGCGATGCGCGTAAACGAAACAGAAATTATGCGAGCGAATAACTTATGCATTCTAACGGTCAGGCTTCGGTTTCTTCTTGCAACACCATCGCTGCATGTCGACCGTCATGTCGTAGGTGACGCGTTGAGAAATATTGCACACAAGATGGATAGATTAAGCGCTTAGATTGCCTGGATTCCAGGGGTTCATGGGAACAGGTATATTCGTTCTTTAAAGACTTAGAAATTACGACTCGTTTACCTGCTATGTTTGATCTTCTCCTGTGGTGACCTGGGTGTCGCGGTCGGCGACGGTGACTGGAACTGCCAAGAGACGAGGCTACTGTGGGATATACCACTGTCGGACATACAATGAAGATCCCTTTCCTGTTCGGCCGCGATTTCTCTCTCGAGTTGCACGAGCCCGGGCGGCTCCAAGGAGTATCTAGCCGCCAATCTCGCGACTTCCAGCAAGCACAACACGACATTCCGTGGTTGACCGTGCAAAACTGTAAAGAGATGGTCGCTGTGTACGCACTGTATGTACAAAATGTTCATTTGACATATTCATTTTAACCCTTAAACACACCGATCCTGTAAAATACGGAAACACATTTTCGGGTCTAAGAGACCCCTTTTTCAACTTTGAGAANGCTATAACTTTGATTACAATCAATATTTTTCAACAATTTTTTTTTTAATGAAAGTTCAGAATCTCAGAAATATGACTGCACAATCGGCATTACCGAAAAATAATTTATTGTGAAGTTATAAATGAAATCCCAAAAATGAGAAAGTGGTCAAAAATCCACTTTTCCTTCAAAAAATCATATCTTCGCAACAAAAAACTTTTGAGGACT
>QKQZ01022882.1:0-15416 GCA_003595255.1 Solenopsis fugax | reverse complement strand
GCACATAGCGAAAAAATATTCAATCACGCGTCAAGAACCCGGCCGGTGACGGTGGTGGTAGTGGAGGAGAAAGAGGGAGAGAGAAAAAGAATCGAATCGCCCCCTCACGACCGTCATCCCCCTTACCGATGGGGAACGAAGGTCGATGGCGGTGGAGGTCGAACCGCCCCGTTCCACTACCCTCCCTCCCCTGTCCACCTCTTCCGCCTCCTCCTCCTCCTTCTCCTCCTTCTCCTCCTCCCTTTGCCAAGTACGATGGAATAATAAAATGCCTCGGATTACATATTCAAAATCAATGGCTCCGTACCTTCGACGTACGAACCGGAGTGGGTGGGATCTATCTCCTTCCACATCAGACTCGGACCCCCGGCTTTGCACGCCGGGGTGGAGGGTGGATGAAAGCTATGGACGGGGAAAATTTCGCGGCCGACATTTTAAGCAACCGCATTGTCGTTACCAATTAATTCTCTCTTCTTGGACGTCTCTTTTATTTCTACGGCACGTCTCGCGATTTCGAGGGATTTCGACCTTCTTCTTAAAGTTAAAGGGATGTCAGCTTCGAAGAGCAAAGGCATGGCAAGGCCCTTATCTACGAATAGCATAATTCATCCGCGAAGCCAAGATTTTGGAGAAATCTTGTACAAATTATATAATTACTTATTTTGCGATTTGTATATAGAGAACATATATATTTATACACTAAAAATTTCTTTTTAATGTTAAAATATATTTATTTTAATATCATTTCCTTGATTTAAAAAGACTATTTTTAAATATTTTATACTAATATTTATTTACATCAAGGAAATTATATTAATTTAAATATCTTTACTTGAACATAAAAAAATTTTCAGTGTATATATCTATATATTATTAAATCTCTATCGCGTTTACGCCATCTTGTCTTAAAAAATATATATATATTTTTTTTCCTTGTACAGCTTCTCTAACATTAATTTTAATATATCACTTAAATGTATATAATGCAAAAGAAATTAGGTTTTAATTTCTATTTTGAAAAACATTAAATTTTGAAAGCGAAAAATTAATTGCAAATCTACAGATATAAGTAAAAATCTTCTTTAAATAAAAATATATAATTTTTTAATTTACAAATATGCGTACATTCCCAGTGACAGTGTAAAAACTTGAAAGTTACAACCAACTTATGAAATTCTTCCAAACAGGTTTTATTACAAGTAATTTTGTGCAATTTTTATCAAATTAAAATTAATAATAACGTTTTGTTTATTTAAAATAATTATTAACCTCATTAATTATACTCATTAATATATTAACTCATTAATATATTAATACTGATTTGATAATTGCATTAGCAGTAAAGAATGAAATCAAGTATTAATATGCCGATTAAAAAATTGATAATCTCATTTTATAACTGTTTTATATATGACATATATTTCTTAAAAAAATGATTTTTTAAAATTTATTTTAAACTTGGATTTGTGTTTTATTCGTCTATGCATTTTTTTAAATATCAATCATTTTTACCAAATTATGGTTATAAAAAAAAACAAATGAAGAAAATTATAATGAATTAGGATTTGACGTTATTTGATATTGATATAAAGACTTCTTTCCCCAATCTCTCGCTAATTAACTGTAATTACGAACGAAAATCAGGTGCAGCTTTATAAAAGTCGAGGAGTATAAAATCTGCCCGATCATTATGACGGTTGAGTTATGCGCGATAATTTCACAGACAATCAAGAAGGAAATGGTCGAAGGCGTATTTCGTGAGAATTAACTGGCAACTAATTGATCTTTCTGAGATTAACGACATTATTTCCAGACGACCGACTGCTAAGTTAAATTTAACTGAATAATGTAGAATATCGACGATGAATGACATGACAAAGATTGAATTTCTCTAAAAACATGTGTGACTTATGCGAATCATTATTATATCATACATCTTTATAGAGAAACATAAATGACGTCATAATTTAAATAATTTAATAAACAACTTGTCTAATGATACACTTAAGAAAATTATACAAATTTATCAGTTAATATTTGGTAATTACTATTTTATAATAATTCAAAATATATGGGTTATATATGTATATCAAGCCATTATACTTAATAATTAATTCACATGTTTCATATATTAATTTAAATACTATATTTAACCCTCAAAGTGCACATCAGTGTGCAAATTTGCATCATCAAAAATTTGAAATTACCACTTCTCTAAAACCTCTTTTTAAAGAACCTTAATTTTCATCATCAAAATAAATTTTTTATGCAATTTGCATATCATCATTGGATTCCTCACAAAATTTCTCATAGAAAATGTATACAACAACTTAATATTTCTTTACATTTTATAACAAAATTGATAATTGAAAATTTTAAAGTTAAATTTGCACTCTATGCACTGTACGGTTACGAAGATGGAATGTGCACTTTCAAGATTAAATGTAAGAGAGCTCCAAGTTTCTAATTATACCTTTTTATTTATCAATATATATTTTATATAAATAATTTATATAAAAAAGTAATACATATATTAATATCGCACATTAAAAACACACTAATAAAAATAATGTACACAATTTTTAATTAAATTATTTAATCACAGAATTTTAAGAGAAAGAATCATAAAATATTGAAAGAGTATTATTTGTTAAATTATTTTAATACTTTACTTAATATTTGACTTAATATTTGAAACATACATTATTTTAATATATAGTAGAATAAATAACTTCATAAAATTTCCTCCTTATTTTTCGTTTAATATGATGTATAATATGACGTTCATTTATTAAAAGAAATCGCGATTATCGCACGATACTTAGATCATAAATCGGTAATCATAAATTATGACTTTTACTTATTTACTTCTATTATTGAATAAATGAAAATTACTAATTTACCAGCTTAGATCAGATAAAAAACGAAAACCATTATCTAATTGTAAAAATTGACCATTCCCTTATAGAAAATTATAATTGAATTCGCGAAAAAATTATTGGAATTAATAGTAGTATATGATATTGGATTGAAATGATTTTTCAATAATTTCTAATACTTTTTTGCGAGTCTAGTAGTATTCTATAAATCTTTTATTTATCTCACCATTTTTAGTATACTTTTTTTCCATGTTCTACCGCACTGGTAATCGCACGATTGCCGAAATAATTTAGACGCAATAGGCAACGTAGAGATTTGATGGCCGGCCGTTTTCAAACTGGCCTCTTGCATTTTGTGTGAATGGAAGACCCGTTCCAAGGGCCACCCTTTCGTCGACCACGTAGTGGGGTGGACCCGCTCGAGTTTCACGTGACCCCTTAAGAACACCACGGGGACTCCCCCTGGACACACTCGTCACAGAAAAACTGGACTTTCAAATATTTTCTGGATGTGTCAATGTCAGCCGATGCATAACGGTACCGGGTGAGTGATTTTAATTTAACGAAAGGTTACATTCTCACTAAAAGTTCTGTATAAAACAATAATTATGTTTATGTAATGTGGAATAAAAAACAACTTTAAATCTCTTAATAAAAGTTCAAGTCACTTTTTATTCTAAGAGTTGTATATGCGATAAGAAAATTATATAAAAGCATTATTTTCTGACAGTATTATCTTGACTGTCAAAATCGAGCATTACTGAATTAATACTAAAACGCACGGATGTGCGGATGTAAGGCTGCTCTTCTTTCATTTTGATTTTAAAATCCAATTTATAAACAATTGCTAAGAAAAAACGATTGATAGATATAAAGAAAAGACAGATGTTCTAATATTAATTAAGATTGCATTTTATTTTGTACTAAATTTCATTTTAATTTAATTTTATTATTTATGAAAATTATTTCATTAGACAATTATTTTTTGTAATTGATAATAAAATAAAAATCCTTCTAAAAACAATTGAAAATATTTATAATAAATTAAAAATAAGAAAAAGTTTATATTGGGTGTAAAGAATTAAATTAATTGACAGGGGGGAATTTTACATGATTTATGTAATAAATTCGTGATCCCTTCTTCTTACTATATTGGTTGAAAAGAAGAAGAGAGCGATCGTTGAAGTTCGAAATTAGGAAGTTAGAAATTAGAAGCTGTAACGTTCCAGTACCTGTAAGACAGGTCACCCTCCATTCTTCGTTCTTCTTAGGTAATGATTGTTCAAAGTCGTCGTTACGAAACCGTCGTCGATCCAGAAGAGAAACGATAGACAATAGCTACAGTGGCTTTTTTGCTCGGGCAGCTGCCGGGCGCCAAATCAGAGGGGGACATTACTTAATAAACGTGCGCATCCGGGGTGCGGTCCGGTCACCATTGTTTCAGAATCGGTAAATAGGCGTTTGCCGGCGGATACGCGCGACCAAAGGGTTAAGGATTAAGGGTTGAGAATTGTTGCTCGGACCCACAATGGACACCTGGGCGGTGCCCAGGAAAAGTTGCACAGAAGAAAAAAAGAAAAAAAGACAATCCTTTCTCGTTGCGTTTGGACATCTGCCGTCGATGGCCATCCTATTACGAACGGGAAGATAAGCAATGTAATGAATCACTTGTCGAATAAATAATGCATCATTACGGATAAAATATAATTTAGATATATTTTGCAACAAATTTCATAAAAACCGATTTAAAGCCACCTAAAAATCAAAATCTTGATAAACAATAATCTTTTTTTATCTAACTAATATGTTGAGCTGTCAATAAAATTTCTAAATTGTAAAAGATTAACAATGCAAAATTTTTCGGAATCCTAAGTTTTTAAATTACTAGTATATAAAGAAATTTACACTGAAAGGAAACGAAATATTTGGCAACTATAAATTTGACAACTCGGAAATTTAAATACCTAGCACTACAGTTTTACAAAGTAATAAGTACCAAAGTAATACTAAACACTAAAAACATAGTTACTGCAATTTATGTGCATTATCAGTTAATAGTGAAATAGCGATTCAATTACAATACACACAGTTATATAAACTTCATATACATAAGTGACAATTACACAGTTATGACAATTATATTTTTCTATTAAGACAACTATTTTCTTTAATGAAGCATAATGCCATAATAACTAATTATTTACTACAACACATTTTAGCATCAAGAATATAAATATTTTGTGTGGAATGATAAGACCAATTAAGTATTCATATATGACCAAAATAATTATGACCGCGATGATAGACAGCATCCTAGGAGAAAATTAGGAGAGAAGAACGAAGGATCCCGGGTTTAAATCTCAGCAGGCTCAATTTTTTCGTTACCTACAATGGTATTAATATTTTTTTATAGTTATCTAACGAATAATTATATAAAGGAGAAGAGGGTATTATGGCTACTGTCGACACACACACACANTATTATGGCTACTGTCGACACACACACACACACACAATATGGCTACCTCTATTATCTCCGTTATTAGGTGACGTATTCTAACAATTGCTTATGGAGTTATTCATTTAGTAGCCCGCCGTTTTTTAGTAATGCTAATATGCCAATACATAATAACTGACAATTGTTATAAGGCATTTTTACTTTTGAGTACTTCTAAATTTTTTCAAAGTATACCTTTAATTACATATACTTCCTCATTATTCTTAAACTTGAGTGTATTATCACACGAATGTGCATACACTCGAGTGTTTATTTGTTATTTAACTTTTTATTCGGCTGTACACATTTCGAGTTATACAAAATTAAAATAACAATAACATGGAATTTTGTTAATATGGTTTTTTAAACAAAACTTTTATATCAAATATTTCTTCGATAAATCGATTGTCATTCTAGAGAGCGGTGATTAGGAACATTAGAGATATCACTTTATGCTTGCTATTTAATATTAAACAGGGATAAAATGATATTTCTAATAAAATTTCTAATTGTATTTCTAAAGTTTCTGAACGCAGGAAAATTCTAAATCAGGAAAATTCTAAACAATGGAAAATTAAAAATATATAATTTTGTAACAAGGTACTGTGTTTCTTTTAAACTAAATTAATTTTTTTAAATTATTTTTATGGAGAGCCATATTACAGCCACTTTTTTTCATCCGCCGATTATGCAGTGCATTAGATTTTTATAAATCACGTCCTAAATAATAAATATTTCATTACTTTGAGTCTAGAATCTGTCAAACAACACTTTGACGAATGTAATCGTTCAAGTTTCAATAAAAAATATTAATTACAAACAAAGTTATTCAATAAAATGAAAATGGGTGCCATATTACCCTCTTCTCCTCTAATATTTTTTTAGTTCATATAACTTATTTATTCTTATTACTTTATAATACATAATTGAGGCGTTATTTATCCTCAAATTTCTAGTTGCTGATACGACTTTTTTTAGTGTAAATTTAAGAGAATCTTATTTCTTCAATATTCCGATTTAAGATTTTATTAAGAAGTTGTAAATATAGAATATTATGAAATTAAAATTAGATATAGTTTTTCTCGAAACTGTAGAGAAAGATTGACAATTACTAAGCATGCATAAATGCAAATATCACAATGCTGGATCAAAAGCAATGGCAAGCTCATTGCGTACCGCGTACCCATCTCTTCTTGCAAAAACAGTCTTCGCTGACGTGCCATCGCACGCTGTCGCTGAATGAAGGGTTTAATTCGTTCCTCGCAAAAAGAACATCGCCGGAGATCCCGCTTCTCGTCGTCGCGACGAAAACTGCGAAAGAAACGGGCGCACAATAAAACCGGCGTCCGTATGATAATCGCAACGACGTCGCCTATGAGAACGCGCTCCGCAGTTCTCGTTTTTCTCACTTGACGAAGGACCACTTCTGACGCGGCCCTCGCCTTTCGATGAAAACAATAAGTTACATAGCAGACGGCTCGAATAGAGAAGAACCTGTTTCGCGAAGCGACAGGCAGGAGGGTAGAGACGAAGGGAAGAAACCACCGGGCGGAGAGGAAATGCAAAGCTGAGAAAAACAAGCTTCTTATTACCGATACCATGCACATGGGTGCGTGAAGTCTCACCGGTTCTGACGAATTTCCAATGGATTCATGCCACGTATACGAAGATTCAACGCTGATTAATGCCAACCCTGTTAAATATTAAATTTGTACGATAAATTCCTAATTACTATGTTTTTTGCTTTATAAGTAAAATATAATAGAGCATCTGTTACACTGAGAGAAATCGTTTGGTAGAATAGTGTTCAAATGAATTTTATAGTTACTGGTATCAAAAACTTAGTTATATTTAACAAAACTTTTTGTAATTTGTTGTATGAAAATAATTATTTGGTTAAGGCTACAAATTGTTTGGTCAAAACAACTATATATTTAGCAACTATCACTATAAAATTCATTTGATCACTATTCAATTAAACTTTGATTGATTTTACCAAACATTTCTCTCAGTGTACGATACAAATTTTTTTATAACTAATCTATATATAAAACTTTTATATGCTGTAATGCGAAAAATCTTTAAAAAATTAAGATATATATTTTAGATATGTAAAATATATAAACTGTATATCAGAATACAATATATAAAGCTATAAATAAAAAATATGGCAATTTTGACGCAAATTATATAGTCTACAATGATTTTAATTTATAAACATAAATTATAGATAAAGTTACTTCGCTTCTTCATATTCTTCAATTCCCCAAAGCTACTAACCAGTGCAATTAACATCAATATATATTTTTTAATAACACTTTTTAAAGTTATTTAAAAGAGGCGATTTCACCCTTTGTGTCAAATTTACACGGAGCAAGTAGGCAGGCGAGTGTCTCAAGTAACAAATTACCTGCATACCTTCATCAATCAAACGTAATGAAAGGGTAAGCAAGTAACTTGTTATTTGATTTACCTCTCGACGAACACCGTGCATTCGTGGTCTCGCGAAAGAGAGATATGAAAGCCAAGCCCCGATGGTCTCGAATTATATTTATCGAAGCGACCGGTTGCTAACTCAAAGTTAGTTAATCCGGACTGTGTGCCAGTGCAGCTCGAGCTAAGGAGGACAGAGCAGCGTGTACTAATAACGTATGCACCGCACAGCTGGCACCGGCGCGTTTTGTTCTTCTTGACGCTACAGGTTCTTGAATTTCACACACATCGTACCGCGCACGATAGGGTTGCTGCTCCTCTCTGGGCTCTCGCTGCTTCTCTCTCATTCTCTCTCTCTCTCTCTCTCATTCTCTCTCTCTCTCTCTCTCCCAATCACTCTCTTCCGATCTTTCACTCACGTTCTCACATCCCCGTCAGAGGAACCCCCTATTGTTTTATATAGCGAGACCAGTTTTTGTTTCATTCTGCCGTCCTCTCCTTCTCTTTCGTGCTCTCTGTCTCTTTACGGCTTATTATATATATATGCGCTTTCGAGCGTTCCATTTGTGCACGTCGATTGTTCGCACGGGCAAATTTCGAACCGGGTTCGCTGCGAGCGCCGCGGAGAAAGGAGCGAAGAGGGTCGGACGAATCCGGTCAAACGGCGCGAGAGCAGAACGATAGCCGAGAAAAAAATGAGACAATGAAGGGGTTAAAGTTGATACAATTGAACGAGAAACGTCGCCGCGTCGTCGGTACAGGCCTGATTTATTTTTGCAGACACCCCTTTGCCCCCGCTCCACGCTAACCCTCCCGTCTTCACGCGCGGGAACATCGCGCTCCATTGTTTTTCCGGCACGGACTCGCGGGGAGGCAAAACCGAAAAAAACCTCGTGACGATTTAAAAAGCGCTCTGCACGAGGCACGGTTACGGATATGAATCATTGCCCGTAACTAGCGGAAACGTTTTGTGACGAGGAAATTATTTCGTCCTGGACACGGTGAATTATTTGACACGTATGAATGTGAAACACAGCGAGATATATGTGCAATAAGGGATGATGACTCGTCGATTCTAACACCGAAGAATATCTGTAATATACCATTGAGATTAATTAAATAGACGTTTTACATCCTATATATGTTGCAAATATTACTTACCCCAAGGTTGCCTCGCAGGCTTCCTCCTCTTCCTCTCAGATCAGGATTCGTTGCACTCACTCATTCACTCACTCACTCACTCGCGAAAATACGGTTACGATCGCGCGATGATTCTTTACACAGCACTCTCGAACGCGATTGGGTACTCTGTTTTCCCTTTAAAAAAATTGTTCAGGTTTACTGAAGAAAAGAGTTTGTAATAGCTACCAAATGTTGAGTGAAATAATGCCAATTAAACATTTGATTAATATAACCAAAAATAATTTTACTTTTTTAAACATTTAGCAAGTATTGTCCAATTTAGTGATGTTTACAAAAAATTTATAAAAGTAAAATTATTTTTTATTGTATAAATCAAATATATATAATTATTTAAATTTATTTCACCCAACATTTGGTAGCTATTACCAAACTCTTTCTTTCAATGTCCTTTTCTTTGATCCTGCGCAGGGCATTTGCAAAGTATTGAAATATAATAAAAATTGATTTCTGACTCACCGACCCGATGCGCAACGAGCGGAGTTAATCAGCCACGAAGCTGCGGCGATTACTGCAACACACAAACATAACATTTAAAAATTAAAGCTGCGCTCAAAATAATCAATATTTCAAAAGTTAATTCTGACAGGCACATCACACTTTTAAAATTTAACTTTCAATTAGATATTCAGTAATTTAATCATATCCGAAAAGTATTTTCACAAAATTCAATTTCTATACAATTGTGTATGATTTTCCTTTTTTTAAGTATTTTTTTAATTTATTGAGACACAATCGAACAACTATTAATTTTATATAAATATTATAAATAAGAAATATTTACCCCAAGGTTGCTCCGCCGGGGCCAGATACCTTTCCCAGGCATCCTCCTCCTCTCAAATCCTGTAAATCTGTAACATACAAATATAATATAAGAAAAGTTATAGTAGCGCTCAAAACGTTTAATATTTTAAAGAATAATTATGTAGCTCGTTGAATTTTATTCATACTTTAAATAGATATTAATAAAATATAATTTTTAAAAATCTCTTTATACAATACTTTATTTAATTTCGAATGGACGATTAAAATAAAGAATAAAAAGATAATTAGTGGCAAATAATATACAAAAAATAAATAACTCACCCAAAGGTTGCTCTGTTGAGGCCTGATGCCTCTCCATGACCTCTATACCTCCTCTCAGATCCTGCGATTTAATCTGTAACATACAAGTAAAAGAAAAATTATAGCAGCGTTCAAAACAATTAATATTTTAAAAATAATTATTTGGCTCATAGAATTTTATTCGTACATTAGATAGATGTTAATAGAGTAAATTTTAATTTTTCAAAATCTCTTTCTTTTAAGCATAAGATCATATAGTTTTACAAGCAAAAATTTCTTTGCTCTAATGTTCATTTAAATTCAAATGGACGATTAAAATAAAGAATGTAGATGCAATTAGTGGTAAATAATAAGTGTTTTATACAATGTTTACAAAAATATATAAATATTTTTATTTATACACTGAAAAAAATGATTTGATTATATTAACAAAACTTGTATGATTGAGTGTTTCTGGTGAAACCAAGCAGAATTTTTGGTTATTATAATAGGACTCTGATTATTATAATCAGAACGTTTGATAAATTTTATTAAAATCTGGTAATTTCTACAAGATTTCTGATTCGTCCGTTTTTGAACAGATGTATTGGTTGAATCTATATCAGATTTCTAAATGATGCAACAAGACTTTTTCCAGTGTACTTGAAGAATCTTGAACTACTGGTTCTCTATAGATTCATAGTAAACAGCAGATCTAATCTTATATTATAAAAATTGTTTCTAAGTGACTATTTAAAATTTAAAATTTAGAATTTATAAAGTAGTAAAAATCTTACAATATAAATATAACATAATAATGGGCATTGTCAACAAAATGAACAAAATTTGCTATTACATTAGATTCAAAGAAACTTGTCGCAGATTCACGATAAACATTCATCCATCGTGTGCAGCTATTCGTCATTTTCGCTCATCTATTCGCCCACAGGGTTCTTCCCTATCGAGCCTTCGCTCGTCCGACGATAATCCGTCATTCCGACGCGGCGAGCAGGGGAAATCGGAGGTAGGGGAGGGAGGAAGGTAGAAATTGAAATGCTAAAAGCGAAATTGGGTAGGAATTAGGAAAAACGCCGCGAGATGGGACGGTGTTTACCCGTCGTTGCTGGAAGGGCGCGCGAAGGTGGGCCCCCATGGTGAAGTCGGAGATTTCTCCATCCCTCGTCGAGAGAACGGGGATACGGGGTTGGCGCTAGCCACCCTACCTTACCCAGTGGTTGCTGCATGCCCGGTGAGGACGATGAGGGCGAGGGCGATGAGGCGGGGGCACCGTGTTAGCGTGGCAAAGGGGAGACCAGATCGAAACGCTAGGGGTGAGGGTCGGCTACGGGGTCGCGACGGTGGAGCGTGCTCCGAGTGCCGCGTAAATAAGTTCCATCTTCGAGGGTGCAGCCACCCCTGCGCGAGACGGAGGAGGAAGACGAGAAAGAGGAGGAGGAGGAGGAGGAGGAGGAGGAGGAAGAGAACGACTCTCGAAGCCGAGGGCAAGAGAGAACGAAAAGAAAAAGAAAGTCCGAGCGCGGAGGCGAGAAAGAAGAGCGGAGATGGCGTCGGTTATAGGGAGGCAACAGCGACGTCGGTCGCGTGTGGAAGGTAGATGTAAAATATTCTTAATGAGCAAAGACTTTCAAGTATTGACTCAAAATGGCGGCTGTCCTTTCAAGTCGGCTTGTTAAGCATTATCCCGCACCGCGGCAATCTCTCCTCATCCCTCGCCCCCGCGCTTTTCTTTGTGCCAGCCTCACCCTGACGTTCCCCCTCTTGGCGTTGCTTCATGTTCCACTGTTCCCATCATTGGACACAAGGTTGTTCGAAAAAATTACGGAGGGACGACAAAAAGTCGATCTTGCTCGATAGCTTCGCTCGCTACGAGCGAATATTTGAAAAATTGAGGAGGCGTCACAAATATCATTATTTTATACGTTGGATATATTTCTGTGTTTTATAGTACATATCAATTTATATTAATTTTTATTAACTCTATTATTAGTACGCTTCTTTTCCTCGCTATCGTAAGAAGATTCGAAAATAATCTTCTGTTGATACATTAAATTTAAATTTTTGTATGTACAAATTAAAACGATTTCCAAAAGTGCTATAATTAACTTTATTTAACTAAAAGTTCTATAATTAAATATATTTAACTAAAAATTTCCATAATCAAGAAAATAGCAAAAAAATATTTAAACGAATAAAAATTGTCACCGTTATTAAATATCTACGATATTCTACTTTAATCTCATCAGATTTTAATTGAGAAGTTCTTTAATCAATTTAAAATCGATTTCCTCTTGAAATTGCGGAATTTTCACCGTAGAAAATTGAACATTTGAAAGATTATGTTTCATGAATGTAAATTAATGAACAACAAAATTTTATTTTTCAATACTAAGAAATTGACCTTAAAACTATGTAAATATTATTTGCTAAAATAATTATTTAAAAATTGAAAATTATGTAAAAAAAATAACATTTGTCCACAAAATTGTTCTTAATCCTTCACAGGCTACCTCTTTTATTATATATTAAAAGACAAGAGTCTTTTATTACATAGTCAGATCACCTAGGTTATGTAGAAAGATGATTTTACAAAGGATATTCGAGTTCTAAAATCTGAAAAAATTCTTTTAAACTTTTTCAATGGAATACGATTGTATAATTGCATCTCCTGAAATATTTTTTTTTTACATATCCGAATTTGAGGCAAAATCAGAAAATGCATTATTGCAATAAAAAATTCATAACTTTTTTATACGTGCATAAAAAAGAATTCTGTGTTAGTTTCAAACAATTCAAGATTAATATTTAAGAGCAAAAATAATGTAATGGTGCCTGCTTCGAAAAAGTATAAAAATTTGGCAATCTAAAAATTAGTTACTTTGGTTTATAGTAAATAAGAAAAGATAGCAGAAAAGAGAGAAAAACTACTTTTTGTAACAAAAAATTAATATTTTATTTTAGAAATGGTTAAGAGTAATTTGAAAAAAATAATATATTTATAACGCATTATTACATGTGTAAAATTAGACATTCTTTATAAAAAATGATGTGTGCAATGTGTGCTCTTCGCAAACTGCTTTGTGGCTATGAAACACAGCAATAAAGTTTTTTTTATCGTATTTTCAATCGCAAAAGGCACATCATTTTCTTTTTTCTAACTTATCAAAAAGCGATAACTTATCACAACACGCATGTCTAAAAAACATCTAAAAGATATCTTTTACGCGTTTTTTAGACATGCGTTGTTGTCTGGGTTCTTTTCAAGTTTTAAGATTTCACGTACGATCGATTTTAGTATTTTAGGTATCGAGTTGTTGCATATGAATTAAACCTTCGTCTGCATCTTCCTCGTCATCTTTGATCTCCTTACTTAGTTTCGTATACAGTCAGAAAGCTCAAATAAATCTTAATATCACTTGCATAAAGAACACATAATTTTCGCTCACATAAAGTGCTCTCCCATTTTGAATATACACCTCCTTTGAATTTCTATATCTCTATTATGATGAAAATAATTTTTTTACTTAAATATATTACATATTAAAATAAAATCATATTTTAATACTATACATATCAAAATAAAAATGACAAAAAAATAAGATTCATTTATTTTGACAAAAAACAACATTCATCAGATTACCTAAATCGCGCTAAGAGCATACATTCGACTTTCATCTAACGCTATATGTATACACATACAAAACACGATTAATGAAATACGGCGTCACGTATTGTTAGTGATAAATTCTATTAATAACTTCTTTTAGGAAGCGGAACCAATCCTTCCTTCCTATACTATTATCATCTACCGAATAATTCAAAATTGAAAAGATGTTTGGGGATTTAAATCCCCATGTAGCCTGTGAAAAGTTAAGATTAAATTGATTGTGACTGCATCAGAGATTCTCTATTTAGAAAGATTTTCGATGCGATATACCCTATATTAAATGAAATCTTAATATTCTTATTGACTCCTAAAGAAATCTCTCAGAGATCCAAATTCTTTATGGATTCGAAGGATTCTTGAAGGATGCAGGCTACCAAGTCCTTTTCCATAGAGACTCACGCACGAATGAATCGCCGAGTGGATTATTTAGAGGAAAAAGAACCGATGGCCTTGGGGGATACACCTTAAGGGTTGTTAAAACTTGGCTCTCTCGCTTTGAGCCTTCCTTCGTGTCTACGCGGGGGCCAAAATAAGGGTTAAAAATGTATAAGATAAGACAGAGGCAAGGGATATGCGGGGAGAAAGGAGGAAATTGAAGATCGAGCGAGAAACCGATGGAAAAAGGGCAGAGACAATGAGAATGAGAAAAAGAGAGATGAAGAGAACGGGGAGAGAGACAGTGAGAAGGCGAAGAGAAGTTTCATTATTGATCAAAGAAACCGAGTGTCGCTTCCCTCTCCGATAGCTCATTCTATTCAGGCCGTCTTCGACTTTCCATTAAAAATACCGGCTTTGCCTGCTTATTTGTGACGCAACCGCGATCTGCAGGTACACGCTACACGATGCTGCGGTGGTCTGTGTATATAGGGTGATTTAAGAAAACGAAGCTCGAATTAACATTCATATGATTAAAAATACTTCATTAATATAAATCTATAAATCAACACGAAAATGTAAAGCGAAATAAATATTATGGAGATCCTGCAAAGATAAATTTTTAAAAAATTTATTGAAATTTTTTATTTAAAATATATTACTAATTTTTAAAGTTACCTTACATAATTATTACATTACGCATATATGTATATAAAAAGATTTATTTGTAATTCAAGATGTAATATACAATTCTTTTCTTATAATTAAAGTATCATCAAATGTATATTAATTATACAAATTTCTTATTATTTTATATATTTTATACAAGTACTATCATCTTGTGCTAAAATGCATATGATTCAATTACTTTTATCGGTTTACTTGGCTAAATGTTATCAAATACATGTTTGCATAAAAGTTTGCAATAGTTGTATTTTCTCGGCCGCGTGTTATGAATTTCACATTTTTCTTTTAAATCAAAGTTTCATAGATTTTATAATTTTAGTTATTCAATAATATTGATGGCTTTGTGTAAATTTTGTGCTCATTTTTATGTAAATATACAAACGTTTAATATTTAATTTTAATATAAAATATACTTTTTTATAGATTTTATTTAACTTTTAATAAATGTCCTAATGTGCATTTTACATAACAGAATATTATATTTTTATTTGATTAAATATAAATATTGAAAAAGAATTCATGTATTATAAAATTTAGAAAGAATCAATATCTTATATATCACTGGAAGAAAGGAATAATTAATTCTGAGATAATCTATAATATTTATATTATTAAA
>QKQZ01022873.1:0-18601 GCA_003595255.1 Solenopsis fugax | reverse complement strand
GTAGGGGTTCTCGTATCTCACTGCTCTTCCGAATCCAAGGCATGCCCAGAGATATACCTAAATACTGTAACTTAAAGTAAACACCATTACCAACCAAAAACCAAAAATGAAAGAGTGCGTCGTCGATGGCCGTTCGTTCAGCGATCTCTCATTATCGTTCGATCATGATCAATAGCACATGGCAAGTGCCACTATAATGCATAATGCGCATCGATATTCTTACACGCAATTGCTTTATCCTGTACATGTTTTAAAGCAAATTCCGACAGCACGTTAAACAGTAAACTCGAGGGATCGATGATCGGCGGAGAAAGAAGAGATCCCGATTCGATCGAGCATCGACGACGCGCTTCGTTTCGCATAAAACCAACGAGAGAACGCTACACCGAAAGCACCGCACGAGGCAACGACTAGCTAAAGAACAACTGGACGACGAGATCCGGCCTGTCGCGCATCCGAGATGTATGCGACGACGCGCGGACACAAAAAAAAACTGACACACAGGTGATGTAACAGGGGATGGGCGATGGGAAAAGTGGATAGTTGGAACGGGAGATGAAAAGAAGAAGAGAAGAAGCGACGACGACTACGGCAGTGTTGGACAATGACGAGATGACGGATGTAAGAAACAGCGGGGAGGCGATTGAGGGATTTGGAGGACGTCCGTCCGGATCGCGACACCGAGAAGCGTGTCGCGCTTTCCGAGGAAGAGGAGGCCGGTTTACCTTGAGGGCGACGATTTCCGCGTAGCCGAGCGTCCCGCCGCGGAGCGTCGTCACCGACCTCTTTAACCCCAATCCCTGTGCATTGACCCGTAGGCGAGAAAAAAGGCAAGGTTTATTTATTTATTCTCGTACTGTGATGTCGCGTTGTGCTGTTGGCTGTTGGCGGCCGACGGGCGAGCGAGCGCGAAACAGATTTTTTTATTTTTTTTTTTGCGTGAAATTCGTTTTTCACGACAGGCGGAGTCCGCGTGCGGGAAAGAGGCGCGACGCGCGAGAGATTGATTCTCTTTTTTTTTTCTCTCGCGCCCAGCGTGTTCACCGGGTTCATCGGGCTAAGGCAATCACGTCGGTTCTGCGCCGCCGTCTGCATTTTGACGGATGACGCGCGACGGATCGCGATCGTTCGTTTTTCGCTGCTCGTCGTTCGAACGTGCGGAACGTCGTGGACGAGCTTCACGACGACAAATCGCGCGCAACAGCTGGCGCGATCTTTCCCCCGGACGATAATTTTCACCTTGCCATTATTTAATTGACAAATGTTTGCACTGTGCGATGCGAATTATTTCCTTCCTTCATACTGCAAGTGCATAAAATAAAATATCACTTTCGACTAATTTCATTTGCAAAACTGAGAGCGTCTAATTACTTCAAAATGAAATTAATTGTCGCTTCTTAATAATTTCTTTAATCCTCCGCAGACTACCCTGTTTTTTATACTGTTTAATTAGATTACTTAAGTAATTGGTAGACAGTTGTTTTTTTTCCAAAGGATTTTGGGGCTCTAAAGAATTTGAAAAAAATTCTGGTATAATTCTTTAGGTCATTTGATCTTTTTCAACATTTAGGAATACGATTGTAACTATACGGTTTTTTATTTTTTTTGTGCATGTTCAAATTTGAAATAGAAATGGGAAAGATCGGCTGCATCAATATGACTCGAGTTGTCTGCGGAGGATTAATATCTAATAGCAAATTCGATTGAACTGTACTAGTGCGCACTGGTCGACTTTAAAACTGTTATACACTGATCTAATCTAAATGTAAAAATAAAATGCAAATATCTTGAATGATAAAATATATATTTTACCAAACAGCACAATAAAGTATATTGAAGATTTCATTTGAAAATACACATCTTTACGTCGATTTGCATACGAGGGCTTTAATGTGCACGCTAGTGAGTCTACCGAATTGGCTATAAGACAACTGCATCTGTTGCACTGAGAGAAATTGTTTAGAATAGTGATTAAATGAATTTTGTAGTTACTGGTACCAAAAACTTTGTTACATTTAACAAAACTTTTTGTAATTTGTTGTATGAAAATAATTATTTGGTTAAGGCTACAAATTGTTTGATCAAAACAACCATATATTTAGTAATTATAACTATAAAATTCATTTGATCACTTCAACCAAAACTTTGGTTGATTTAAAATTAGAGAGATATTCGACCGATAATGTATAACATACAAATTGAAACAAGAACGCCTTCTACGGTCAAGCTAGATCTTAGTGCTTTTATATATTTTACTTGTGTGATTTTTATATATCTTTTTTCAAATTCAACCGAGAATGGTTGATTTTACCAAACATTTCTCTCAGTGTTTACTAATAAATTTCGAAATAAATTTTTATCTGAGCGAAAAAACGAATCTTGGAAAAATGTTAAGAATCTTTGAATTGTATAATCTCCTTTAATTATCGATCGTCTCTGGATTTCGTCGCACACGGACTCCGCGCGCGATGTGCTCGTCGTCGCGCGGCAAACGCGATTTAATCGATACACCGGACGCGCTTGTTGCACGCTGGATCGAGAGAACGCGGAGCCTCGGTGATTTCGCCCTGGACACGAGCGTATATGCATATGCATGTGCACGGACGTTTGCGTCGTGCACGCGTTGTTCCCGTGCAATGAAATCGGCGGGTGAATATCGCTCGACTTCTCCAGGGCGAAGCTGGCTAGGTTCTCGAACTCGACGATGACAACGACAACGACGACGACGACTACTACGACGACGACAGGAGGAGATGCCCTCTTGTCGTGTGACACTTCGTGAAAGAAATCGCACGCGATCGACGCGATGCGTGCAAGTGCGCTCGAGCGGAATGAAGAAGCCCCGTCTTCTCGACCTCAAAAGAAAAAAAGGAAAAAAAAAAAGAAAAAGGCGACGGATTAAACAAAACGTCGGGTGTTCGTTATACGACGCGGGATTGCCGCGTGAAATGTTATTTCAGGTGCTTTAGCGATTTTACAAATCTCGCTTTCGCGCGAGAGCTGAGATTTAATTATCACGGATAAACGCGATGGCGAATTAGGCCATCCGGAGAGAGCCTCGGTTATATGATTTCCCGGAGGATTCGTTATAAAAGAGTCCTCGTTCTATTCCCCCGGATCGCACCAAAGGGAGCTACCCCTCTGCGCGTGACACTAATTTCTTCGCTTCGACTCGCTCCCGATATTTTTGAAATTCTTCGGGCTGAAATCACGAAATCCGTATAATTTATTCGATTAATCGTCGGTCCTTTGACGCTTCACGGCGACGCGATCGAGAAGGCGTTAATAACGTTCCCGCTCGAGTGCACTTTTACCACGTAAAATGGGATTTGCAGCTTTACGCGCGATGAAAATATCGTTTTACTCCTTCCGCGCCCGCGCACCTTCCGCGCGCCGTCCTTTCAGGATTTATCCCGTATTCTTCTCGCCTCTTTCTCTCTCCAATCTGCAATGTGCGTCAGCCTGGCGCGGCGCGCTGGCAGTACCGCACGCCCCGCGGTACACACGGGGCTTTACGAGATTGCTCTCTGAAGAACGGCGACGGAGGTTGCAGGGCGAGAAATGAGAGAGCGCGCGGCACGCATTTTCGCGTTACGAGTGCGCCGGCGGATATTGCTTTACTCCGCGCCAGATAGCGTAGCTTAGATACCTTCACTGCGGACAAGACGTCGAATCCGGGGCTGCCCAGCTCGCCCTTCTGCCCTTTGTCGCCTGGTCGGCCCTGTGAACAAAACAGACGCTTTGCAATAACAGCGACACGATAAACAGAATGAACAACAAGCTTTTTCGGAATGAGCGTCCTCTCTGTTATATCATAACTGTGCGGCGATCAAATATCTCTCTCAGCTCTTGTTGAGCATTACCTCTAATTCGTAAGCAAGCTATAAAACTCCGAGAGAAAATTGCAATTTTTTTCCACTTTTTTATATACGCAATGTTTTAAAAGGGATTTTACCATCTCCTCTTGATCTATGTTAAATGTTAGATGCGCCGAGATTTCGTTTTCATATCAACTTTGCGTGTTGAATCACTATGAAGACACTTTCAGCTTTAATTAAGAATTCTGGCGCACTCGTTCCGTTTTCAGAGGTACCCGATAGCCGTAGAGCTTCAAAATGTCCGTACGGAGATTCTGCAGATTTCGCTATTAAATTAAATGAGATTTTCATGAAATAATTTTCGTCTCTAATATCTGCGAAGAAGTTAGATGCGCGTGCGAGTCTTCGCACTTTAATCTCGTCGTAAATTATTCTTCCATAAAAACACACATAATTAGTCTTTAACTACTTAAACTTCACGCAACACAATTAGTCCTTAACTACCGTAACTTTACAAACACAATTACTTATCAATGTAGACTTGATAGACACAAATGCTCGCTACAGTTCATGCCAATAGATTTGAAAGCAACGTCAATTGTACTTTTTATTACGTCTCTCTTCATAACGAAAAAAAGGGGAAAAAAAATGAAAAAATAAAATCATTAAACGAATTGACTTGGAAGAAGAGAAGATTTTTAATCAAATCGCATATTTTTTTATCGAGTATAAAATATTGCGCTAGGATCATAGATTTAATCTGCAGTTGTGCTGTAACGAGAGTATCCGGTCAAAAGCTCGAATCGTAAAAAAACCGAATCATTCCTATACCGCATTTATTCGGATCCATTTCTGCGTACTGTATCGACGCACGAGAACTGTATTATCGTGCGGCGCGTATCCTCACGAGACGTATCTTAATTCAGAGAACCCGCATAAAATTTCGGGACTTCGCGAAACCCACGGACGCATGAGGACGATTCCGATTCAGCGAGGGCTAAAATCGCGATTTAATATTACGTCCGGGTCAGGTCGCAGTGCAGAGAGCACGGTTGTAAATTTCCCAAGAAGATAAACCTGTGTGTTTGCGCGTCGGATCTTTTCCCCTTCCTCCCTCCCGGCCCCGGAGTGGCGAGTGGAGAGTAAACTCCGCGATCCCGAGGCAAATTGCGGAGTCACTGCTACCGCTGTAACCCGCGCTACGACTATTTGCACGAAATCCGATATAAACGCCGGATTCGTTATTCGAATCTCGGAATACCCTTAGTACGGCTCCGCGAAGGGTATTGGTCGCCCGGTGACTGTGTACACACTCGTTTGCCACACTCGTTTAAAAAGAAAACGCCGGCCGGGCAAAGAGAGGAACGCGAGGAAGGAGCCGATCGTGTGCGGGTCCTTTCTTCCCGGCCATCGACAGAACAAACAACTCGCGATATTTGCAATGCACTTATTGCTCTCCCTCCCCTCCCCCTCCCCTTCTTCCCTTCCTATCTCGCACGCTCTCTCTCTCTTTCTCTTTTTCAATCGCACACGTTTCTCTTCTCCTCGGACACATTTCCCCGCTATCTGTTTGCTCTGTCGTTTGTACCTCACCGCCACCACCGAGATCCAGTCACGTCAGTATCCTACCACACAACACGTCCTCATGTATATTCTCCCCAGTCTATCGGGTACAACCTGAGCGTACATAGTATTCTGAAATCATCGTCCGTGAATTCCTCGAAGATTGTTTTTTTAATGAAAATTTTATCGGACACAATCTCTTTCCATTTCTGTGCACGCAGCAACCCCGGTGCGTGCCTCAAATTATGACAATATTCAATTAAGACGCAATCTTCTTCTATTTCTTAGCACGCAGCACTTTGGTGGCTGCGTGTCTCAAATCATGACAATATTCAATTAAAGTCCACTCGAGTTCTCAATTATGAAGTTGTATTTTTTTTATCTGGTCACCCGCATCGCGAAAACACTTATTAGCGTGTCGTCAGCCCTCTTAATTAATCACGTAGCGTCTGTAATTAAGGGAAATAGCGGCAATTCCGCGACATCCTGCGCGACATCAAACGTATACGCGACTCACCGCCAGGCACGTGTGTGTACACGGATAGACAGAGGCTGTTCTCTCTACGGTAAGGCAAACTAGGTGGCCACAAAGGGCCACCGGCGTGCATACAAGGGCCTGTCATGCGAAAAGACTTTGCGTGTCACGAGGACCTTGCATAACCGTGAGTCACGCATATACACGAGGATGTTATATACGGGGATATAATACAAGGACCCCGGGCTCGTGTAACCAGCACGAGCCTCGTGTGTAAGCATCTCGTGTGCCAGGGTACCTACGGCTCGTCGAAGCGAACCGCGCAGACTATGGAACTTCTATATCCTAATACGCGAATTTACGTATTCCGTTAGACGCGATGGTTCTCGTCTTACCTCTCGCGAGTACGTATGTACACAGATCTGGTCTCTCTCTCTCTCTCTCTCGTTGGAATCGAGAACTCCAAAAGCGCAACGACGACGCGACAGTCTCTCGCGTGCACTGCAGTCGACCTGCATGTGCAACGACCAGACAAATGTAACACGATGAACAAGGAATGCGGAATAATCAATCTGTGCTCGCGTCGCTCCGATATTCGTATGTCCATTTTCTCATGTGGACACGTCGCCATTACCTATGTATGGACTGTTACACATTTATGAATGATAAACGAAATGATGGCGACGGAGTGAACGGACTTGCGTCCGTTTAGCAGAAGGTGACAGAAAAGAAGGTGATAGCAGGTGAGTTGATGAATAGGTTTGAACGATGAATCGTATTGGAGAAGTTGGACTTGCATCTCGGAGAAAACGATCGAGCGCAGACGAGTAACTGCTTCCCGACGAACGACGGAGTTAATAGAGTAAGTGAGTGCAAGTGAGCGAGCAAATCTTCAATTTAAAATCCGATTCATCTTCCAATCCTATTCGAACGTCGCTACGCTACAACCGCGACCAAAGTTGTCTCAATAAATCACAATAACTCTAACTACAAAATGGTCGCGTGTTAAAAAAATGCAATGTAAATTTGTATATTGCATTCGTATAAATTACTTTTGTTTGCGAAAGCTGAGTATCTTAATTTATTAGTCCTATAATAATGACGTTACGCGATGCGACAACATATCGCTACACTACAATCGCAACTAAGAATATAGTTGTCTTAAAAAGCTATGATAACTTTAACTACAAAATGGTCACGTATTAAAAAATATACAAATAAATAATAGTATTATACATTTGTACATTGCATTCGAATAAATTATGCAATGCAATAATGTTGTTATATAATAGCATTGTTTTTATATATCCTTTTGTAACGAAAGCTCTTTTCGCTGCGTAAATATATTCATAAGTAAGTGAAATTAATGGTGATCTCCTTTAATACTATTTTTATGTTAAAAATAGTTGTCTAGCTGAAAAAGTCGACGCCTGTAGATCAATATTGTAACTTTAATACTGTATGTTTTTTTTTACTAATATGCTATGCATTGTGAGTATTAAAATATCAGAGAAACACTTTATTTAACCAATTTGCATGCAACAATAAGACAATAATGATTTTCTCGATTAGTCGCTATTTTCGCAATTCGTATCCATATAAATGCCAGCGAAAATATCTGCATCGAATTCACGTAATGCTCCATTTGATTTTAAACTTCGATACGTTTTCATTCTCATTGCATGAATTTGATCCGTGCCCATCAAAAACCAAGTCCGATAGCGGAACGTATGGTATACCGAATGTATCACCCACATGATTGATCATCCTGCATTTTTGCGGTTAATTCGTTCAACATACGTCAGCTGTTGCGAACAAGGGGTCCGAGAAAAAGCGCCAGAGCAACTCGAGTCCGGAGCGTTCGGTATACCTAAACGCGTTTCTACATATATAATCATAGATTGCAACTCGCGCGAACACCGATCGGGTCTCGGTGTCTCGAAATATCAAGACTAAATATCTAACTCCGATTCCTACTGAAATGTGACGCGAAGTAGACCGGAAAAGTTTCATCCTTTTAGGAACAGCTGCATTTGACGGGAACTCGATATCAAAATTCTCGTTCTCCTTCTCCCGTGTCATTATCTTTACGTCCGTCATTCCGAGCGTTCGATTTTGTTGCTTTCTCGATCGTCGTCTTTTCCGACGACGTTCTTTCTCCCCTCGTGATGCATGACATACTATAGATATTATGTACAGTATAGGTAACTATTTCTTTAACTTAAATTGATTAGAAAGAGAGAGAGAGAGACACACATACGAAATTTAAATAAATTGTTCCTCTTCTATTCGAGAATAGTGTACATACGTGAGACGGTCCTAAAAATATCTTATGTGTCCCCGTTTCACAAATAGGACAGAAAGTCTCCTGCGCCAAAAGGACTCAAAATGTAGAAAGGACATCTAATTTTATATCTTGTCGATTAAAATATATATGAACAATCGGCCGATGTATCGACAGTTCAGTCAAACAAGAAATTTCAGAAATATAGTATCTCGTATATTTAATCATTGAATTTATTGTTTCGCGGTTTCTAGTGTTTGTTTTTTATGCCGATCGACTTGACGAAATAAAATGTTTAAAAATTTCATAAATCAACGTACAGTCTGAATGTACCTGTGTGTGACCGCGATAAAAAAGAAGAAATTATCGGATTTATTATTATATATGGCATCTCGCCTATAAGCATAAATTTTGATAAAACAGGTTTCTCGCCGCACGAAATATTATGATTAAAGACCTCTCACACCCATAACCATTATTCTATTAAATAGTGTTATTCTCGGAACGTTAAGCGTCGCGAAATAAAATATTGCCTCTCGCGTTTTTTCACGAAGCAATTAATTTCGCACGCTTGTAACGCCACGACAGAATTAAAATGTAAATTATGCGGTGAACTTACCGGATCACCTTTGGGCCCGTCCAAGCCGATGGGTCCCTGAAAGAACACCGCCAGTGAGTGCCAGTCGTCGCTCACGCGTCCGTAACGACGAACGAGGAAAAGTGAAAAATTGCGTGCGGGCTGAGCGAGCCCTTGGAAATCTCATTCCTTGTGTATGTAACATGTAATAAACACGGGCGAGCGCGACAAACCAGAACCGTGATGAGTCCGTTATGCTTCCAGGCGTGACAAAAGTGCATTCGCATGATCCTCTCTGTGATGTGACGCGTAAAACATTTGCGACGGCCGCGAGAATCGCGAGGAAGCGCTGTTAATAGAAAATTCATTCGGCATACGTGAATGTTTAATTTCGCGCAGAGCTTCGATCGTGATGGAGCAACTTTCATATTTGATGCCGGGGTCATATCTCGAAATTGCTATTTCGCCATCGCGCCAATTCATACTAAATTTCTTTCGATACCGCCGCGTTGCCACCGTGATTAATTAGACTCGACAGATAAATGCCAGTTATTTTCATATCTAATTTACGTATTTTTGATTGCATGCAATTTAAATAAGAGGAAACGCACACAGCACTCGTTATCGAATGATCGAATTTTACAAATCGCGTATGCAACATTTGTAAATGATTAATTTCCCGCAAAAGAGTTTTACTTTCCGATACGATCTAATTTCTATTAAAGAGAGCCTTTCGCAAGGTACTAGTCGAGAGATATTCATTCTTTTTTTTTATGGATAGATCGATCGATCGATCGCGAGTTTTTATTTGGCAATTACAGCTGCATCGAAATGAATAACTTGATACTTGGTAAATTGGAAACGTTGATAGGCGCCTCAAGATTGCCAGCAATTAAAACGAGGAGTGATACTCGCAACGGGCGAAGAATGCAATTAACCCGTTTCCTCGACTCGTATAACAGTTGCACCTTCAGTCGTCAAAGCGACGCGCGATACAATGTTGGAGACGAGAATGTCGGAGTCCGATTTCGCGCTTCAATCGCGCATATGAATCGAGCTGGTACATGATATAAAAAAAAGAGAATAAAAAAAAAAGGTAGCTTGTATCGAGAGGAGGATCGAGAGACAGCTCGCGGATAAAGAAGCAGGTCAAACGAGCAATAATCGCACATCAGCGGCTACAAGATACGCATTAATGGTACTTAATGGCTGTTATGTTCGATGCACATAGTGTGGTGAGAGTTCGTGGTGTTCAAGATACGTGACAGCGAGAAAGAGGCAGAAAGAAACAGAAACGAATGCAAATGTGAGGGTACGCGACAGTCAGACGTACACAGAGAAAGAAAGACAGAAAGAGAGAGAGAGAAAGAAAAGCGAGAAGGAGTGTTGTGGAGAAAGAAAATAAAAAATAATATACCGGAAAACCGTTCTTGCCCGGCGTCCCGGCCACACCCTGTAAGAAGGGGTATAAAAAATTAAAAACTCGTTTACACGAGGAGGCAGGAGGGGAAGGGAAGGGGGGGGATTTACTCAGGGTACTCTCTCGCGCGCATGCAAAAGCGATTATTTCGCGGACCGACCGATCGTGCCCGCGATATTATCGGCCCCGGTCGCGTATGTATGTATCTACGTATGTATACGATCCCGGCTGTAAGGACCTGTATACACTGGCCGCCCGCCGATAATTATTCCGGCCAATTAGATATTCCACGAGCGTATAAGCACGCGCGCACGCACACTCGTGTGCCGATCCGTTCCCCTTCCCCGTTCCGCCGGTGTTCCGCCAATCCGATCTTTGATTACGCGACGATGCGCTCGCTCGATCGCCAATCGCGAGGGAAATCCGATCGCGCGCGCTTCTGGAACACCCACGACGCTGCAGCCCGGTGAGAGAGAACCCGCTCGTCGCGACGGGCACAAAATTTCGACGTCGATGATGATTAAGTGCGGCAGATAACGATCCGACTCTAAATCCATTATTTCTCATAATTTGGAAATTTAATTCGGCAGACATTTATGTCGGGAAAATAAATACAAGATTTAACGAGATAAAATCAAATTAAAGGAATTATGGTCCTCGAGTTTTGCATTAGGATGAAAAAACAAAATGTGAATAAGTTGCTTGCATGTACGTGTAACTTTCCAACTATTAATTAATTTAATTAATTACGCCTTGACATAATGTAAGTTGGTATCGCGCGAGTCAGATTAATATCAATTTGTTTCTCCACTAGTAACAACAGCAAGTTATATTGCAACTTCGCATTTTAATCATCCGACTTATCCGACATCGATATTTCTTTATAAGAGATGCAGCTACCAGGAAAGTACCAATTAAACACCAAATAAGCCCGGCTCCACAACTGGAATGCTACATTTTCGATCCGGCGTAATTACGCGAGAAACTTTTCGATAACACTCGTGTTGAATTGAAGACACGCCCGCAGGAGCGGTCTAACAAACTTCCACTTTCTTAGGAGGAAGAAAAATTGATTTCCCTCGAAGAAAAATGGAGTTTATAACGTACACCATGATTAATACACGGTAGCACTCAGCTCGTTCTTTAAACTTTACGGTTTAGACCGTTTTTTTCTTCGCGGGAGAGGAAGTGTCTTCAATTCTCTTTACCGGGCACGCGTGCGCGCGTAAGACCCGCAAAAGCGCGCTTACTACTTACATTAGTCACCACTCAGCGTACTCGAAAAGTCTCGGGTCCAGAAAAGGGGAACAGGGGGAGATAATATAACGCGTACCGTTAACTACTATTTCATGCATGGAGCTGCTGCACTCCCTAATAAACACACTCGCACACAGCTGCACGTGCGATGTATCGGTGCACTAATATACTGGAGGGTTTATGTATATATACGTATATAATTATGTACGGCGTGCCCGGCGCGATACCAAAGCATCGGCACGAAGGTACTCACCGGCGCACCGGGCTCCCCGGGATCGCCCTTCTTCCCTTTCTTGCCCCTCTTTCCGGGCGGACCCGGCTCACCGGGTGGACCTGAAACACAAACAACGAAACTATGAAGTCGTACACATACCTGAAACACCTCCGATTCTCTCTCTCTCTCTCTTTCTCTCTCTCTCAGCGATAGAATGGATGGCAAGCGCAGTTTCGGTTGCCGAGCAAGAAAAATATATACTAGAGATAGCTAGCTATTTCAACTTGTCTTACAGCTACGTTAAAGAACCGAGAGCTTGTTTAACTCTTTAAACGAGTCGTTCGGCTTTTCGATCTAAGCGGAACTCTCCACCTCGCGTGTTTCACGCTTCAAAGTGCACGAAAATTCGAAACTCCAATTATTCGCCGGCTACGTGACACATTTTAAATCTGCACTGCAGTTTCGATTTTAGATAAGAGCGTGTTCTTGCAGAATCCTCGAATCGCAAGCCGCTGCTTCAGCTCCGCAGGAATGAGGTCGTTTTAAACGAAGTCATTCCTGCGAAATGTTCATTTGAAAATTCTGGCGGAGTATTGAAGTTTACGAGAAAAGAACTTCCATCCTGTGACCAATCACTTAGAAAATCACCATGTAACGGACACCCTATACAGTCCGAGCGTTACCGCTAACGAAGTGTTAGCATCGCGCTGAAAATGGGTTTTCGGGATTGCGCCTGCGGATGAACTTCGGCGGTACAGCTATATGGGTTGCCCCGATACCATTCAATATCTTGTTCGTAGATACTTAGGGAGAAATTCAAAACAATAGACCAGGGATTCCCAAAGTACGGGCACTAGTAGGTCGCAAGTCGATTTCTGCTGGGTCGCGAAAAAGTTTTCAGCGATGATTTTCAGGAATCGAAATTAAATTTGAACTAAACTACAATTCTTGTACATGAAAATGAATTATATCGACATCAAGGCTGTCATCAACAGTGCATTCTTTACATCTTCTTATTATGTACACAGAAAGAATAATTTTACTGCAGCATTTAAAAATTTAGTTAGATACAGGTCAAAAAATAATAATAATTTTATGTTGAGCCATCAAAATAATTATGTAGCACACCCAAGCATGATAATGTTGATGCAAACAGTTTTAACATTCTAGCAAACATAATTGTTTTGAGATCTGTATTTTACTAAAATTATTCTTTCCGTTTATTCAAAGAAATAGATTTATAAAATTATATTCAATAAGAATTAAAAAATAAGAGTAAAGTGACATAAGTACATAAATTAATTTATTTTCCTCTCTTTCCCCTGCTTTTTCAAATCTTCTAAAGATAGAATACTTTTAAAAAATTAGTTGTGGTCTATATATATAAATTTGGGAAACCGTATAGACCATTAATTATTGTTATTTACGACTAGTGGCGCTTTTCAACTATTAACATCGCTATTTATTTATATCCTGTTTGGTCTGTTCAATTCTAGCCACTCGCTTCTACTCTAGTTCGAGACTCGGTAACGTTTCTATTTTCCACGTTAAGTAGTTTCGTAATCATACGTAGCTCGAACGACGTTCGGACAAATCTATCATTATCCTAACTTTATTCCCGCGGTTGCGTGATGAAAGGGCATCCGGTAACGGCGGGACCACCCCGTGGTGCGCGAATGCCGGCGGGTCGAAGTGAATGGGCGAAAAGACCGATAGATTTGACGCGTAATGAAATTACATCGTCGCTCTCGTCCGCTGGAGGATTTCCGAAAATCGAGGGGGAACGAATGCGCGGCGTGCAGGCGAAAATCTGATCGACCGGCTTCGCGGCATGAAACATAACGGGACTAATTCTTTTATTTGACATTTGATTTTTTTTTTCCATTTTATTTCACAGTGGCTCCGGCAGTGGACGTTACGCCCGTACGCGTACGTATCCCCCTTTCGGCTTCATTACTAGGAAAAACGAAAATCCCGGGCTCACCCAGTTTCGACGAGCGCAACGAATGGAAATATACCGTACAACGCTATGTTCCAACGTTCGACCCATCGTGGTTAAATAATATCTAAAAAGAGAAAATCATATCCACACGTTTTCCTGTCGAAAAGCATGGAGCACCTTTAATGAATTGTTACAATCGTACCAACCTGCGCAGTTCGCGTATTAAATACATTTTTTTTTCACAGTAGATCGTGTAGTACGTTCAAAAATAAAATAACTAACGAGGCATTTAGAAAAGATGTGCCGTGCCTTTTAATTTAGGAGAGCGTTGACCGTAATTCGCAGCTTAATTGCAAGTGTGCTTCTGACAGAAAATGCATATTTTAGCGATCAAATTGAAAATTGTTATAAATCATAACAAATGGCCGCAGTTGGACAAGCATTTCCACGGTGATACGAACGCATTCGCCTGAGGGTGGAATGCTGCTGCAGCTTGTCTCTCATCGTTCATGTTATTCTAATTTCCGGGAGGGACTTGCCTGACATTCAGGGTCGGGGAATCCTCTCTCTGTCTCTTCCTCTCTCTCTCTCTCTCTCTCTCTTTTCACTCACTCGGAGAACAATTCGATCGTGATTTATTCCCGGGGCTGCTGGCCGCTCGGACAAGGGCGCGACAAGCGGTTCTCCTTTTATTTTCCATTTATCGCCACCGGCAAGCATCGCACAGGGGATGACGTCATATCCTCCAGGGAGGGAAGCCGCGAACTGAAGCCGCCCGCGGGGTCGAAGCGCATCCACGTCACAGTGGATAGTAACTTTTGCCAGATTTTTTTTACAACTGAAGAGCTTCGGGCGATAACGCGTGAAGCTGCGCGAGGAAAAAGTTGCCCGTAAAAAAAAAAAAGTTTTTTTGCCGAAGTGTCGGCAAACTTGCAAGCAAATGTCAGCTGACAGCTTTTATTTACGTAGCCTACTTATGATTAATTTTTATAATTTTGTCCGCAGACAAATCTTGAATAATTTATACTTGATTTCTTACAGATAAAAAAGAATATAAGCAAATTTATATTGATATAATTATTATAATTAAATTAAAAACATTAAATTTTTTAGAACACATGTTTATATTTATCTAATTTAAAGTGGATTATATTTCAATAAAATTTTAACTTAAGAGCTAATTGAATTTTGAAAGTTTTGAAGAAAGCAAAGATTTCGTCATTTCGATTTTATTATATAATTATAATATAATTTTTAGGTCTTAAAATGTCACGAAAGAGCGATGCTTTTATCGCAGTGATATAAATACGAATAAATGAATAATTAATTTATCATAAATCTGATCGATATTAGCAATTAATTAATATTAATAAGAGTTTTATTTAACTGTCAATTATTAAATTGACGAAGAACGATCAAAGTGTTACCGCACAAACCAGTTGTTTAATCGCGAAAATTCGTCGGAACGTCCAACTGCTCTCTCTCTCTCGAGGGGTGGATATGAGCACACTCCATTTAATAGACACGGAACTGTCAGTACGATCGCCCGTAGCGTTCCACAGCAATTCCGGATAATCCGCCCTGACGGTTACACCTCGGCCGTAATCCACGACGTGTGTAGAAATAACGACGTACGTGCCGATCGCGCGTATTTCTCTCGGCGGCAGCTGGCGGACGCGTATGGACGTGTACGTCTCTCTGCGTCTCGAGAGAGCGCACCGGTTTGTATCTCGTATCTCCGAGTAAAAAGTCAGAAAAGGCAGATGGCATAATCCCGCCACACGTCGAGGAGCACGGCCCTTTCGAGGATTACGCGACGAGGAAGGCGAAGGATGCGCAGCCAGCACTACGGCTACTGAATGTCCGACAGACGGCTTTATCAAAATTATATAAGTGAAGCGCGGTGCGCCACTCTTAAATCCGATACGGATTTGCAGGGCCATAAGCTCGCGAAAGACGCTATAAATGAATTCATCAACGCGAACGTTATTTAAATTATAATATCCAAATAATATATTCGACGTACACGTTCAGATTATCATATCCGTTTGTACGTTAGTTTGAAAGAAATTATCTGGAGAAAAATTATTGAGCAAGGTGTCCTGTAGATTTTTTATCTACAGTCTACAGTCTGTATCAGTTCCGAGAGTTCTTCGTGATTCTGGATAAACCACTCATACTAATAATATACGAGACGATAAAAGTACGCTGTTCTACTTTGAAAAATTGGCATGTCACTCTCGTAGAACTCGGCGATTCGCTTTTTGCAGTGTAACACGATATCCAGTTCCTGCAGTGGTATCGTACCGCGATAAGAAGCGACGAGCGCAAGTTCGGTAATGCCCCGGCATCGGGAGGAAGAAGCGAAGGAGGCAGGCGCGAACGGGACGAAGAAGCCGACGACGGCGAAGCAACGATCGATCGATGTCGATCAGTAGCGAGGTAAAAAAGAGGTGAGACTCTCTCCCTCCCTCTCTCTCTCTCTCTTTCTCTCTCCCCTCACTGCGTCTCAGCTGCCCCGCACGCTATTCTCTCGACGCGGTAAGTTTTCGCCACCCCGCGGTTCTCATCAGACCGCGCAGATGACGGGTGTGCCGCCGCCTCGCCACCCCGAATACTTGTACTTGTCGCGAATACCCGGGGTATAACGAGGAAAGTTTGCGCCGACGGACATCGCCGATCGCTGCCGCTCGCGGCTCGGTAAGAAGCGACCAAAACGAACTTTGCGGGCCGCGACGCGGCAGTCATGTCGAGCGGATTGCGGTATGAGATACGCGAGGGAAAGGAGAGTAACAGCTGTCGCTTTAAAATTAAAGAAAGCTTTAAAATAAATTCTTGTAAGCGGAATAAATCTTTCGTAAACAGTGAACTCTCGTTTCGCGAAGCTATAAATTCAAGCGTACAGCGTCTAATGAAACCTCTCTCTCTTCATTCTAATTTAATTATTTATTAATTGCAGTTTACATAAGATTTCATTTTTTAAATATTTAATATTGAAACAATTAAACTAACGTTATAACACAAATAATGACATATTTCAAAGCTTTTCTTGAAATGAGTAAATAGTTCGCCGTGTTTAAAGAGAGATAAATATTTCAGAAATTTTTAGGATATTAAAAAATCAAATTCAATGTACACTTATTTAAAAAAATCGTAAGATAATTTTTTTCCTCGCTCTTTTCGAGTTAACTATAGTTATATTGCTTATTTAAGCTGTCGTGCGTTATGTGTAATAGCATACCTTGCAGCCTTAAAAGCAAGGCTGAATTGCAGCACATTTACAGGACACTTCCTGCTCCAATCGAGCCGGAGAATGCACCGTTCGCGTTTGTGCATTTCGCCCACCGGGATAGTTCGCATACGTGCGATTCCAGCGACGTAGCGGCCCAATTGCTCGGTAATTCGGCGTGTCTTCATCTTTTCGCCGTGCGATTCGCACGAATGTGCGGAATGAAAGCGCGAGGTGAAGCGAAGCGAGGCGAAACAGGAGAGAAAGAGAGAAAACGAGGAGCGCATCGCGACCGAGGAAACAAGCAAAGAGAAAATAAAGAAGAGACACGCACGGGAAATAACCGCGTAGTCTAGACACGACTGAAATACTTCGGGACAGCGATGTGCGACACACGGAAACACGGGCAGAAACTTCCATCTCTCGCTCCTGCGGGAAACCTCGCGTCTCTCTGTCTCTCTTTCCCTCTCTTCCTCGCACTTTCCAATGTTGTCAACCCTCTTGGAATCTCTCGCGTGAATAAGAACGAGATTAACGCGACGTTTTGGCAAAGTTCCGAGGAAAGAGAGAGGGAGGGAGGGAGAGAGAGAGAGAGAGAGAGAGAGAGAGACAAGGAAGAGACGTGTATACAAGGCGCGCCGCATTAACGACACACCGCGCGCTCGTTCCGCAAAATAGAGTCACGCGGCTGGAAAATGATCGCGGTGGCGGCGACGGCCGTAAAGCCCTCGGTACAAGTAGAAGAGCCCCCGTTTCCCCGACAGGCGCATTTTCCGCGGGATTTCCCCCTTTTCTATTAGGCGCCGCTGAGACGCGCAGTGGCTCTTTCTCCGCGAGCGTTCGACGGGAAAAGAAATCGACCGAATTCCCCCACGGTCCACGGAACAGCCGCGAGGACTACTGTGAACCGGGTCGGTGCATCGGGGTCCACTGACGCTCTGCTGATTGGCTTCATTTTTTCTTCCTCGCCCCTGCGTAATAACTGGGGCTATAATTCAGAATGGGACGACGGCTCGCTATAGAGAATTGATTGATCATCGCCGCGCTCTCAATCCTAAATATTCTTTGTTTCTCATTAATTATATGCAAACGCGCAGTAATCAATTATAAGTCGTCGTCGTTATAATTTATGGAGATGTCCCGAATTCAAATAGATTAACGGCAAAAAGACGTGAGCCAAATACGGTAACGAGGTCTCTCTGAGATTTATCTTGAAAAAAATGTGACGGAATTTTGCGAAACTTTTTTAGCTCTGATAAATTGCTGATAGCGAGAAATGTATGTTCTATGTCAATAGACGCGTATGATAAAAAATCAAATGACGTAAATAAATCTACACAAATGTAATAAAAAAAAATTCTGGCCTATGACAGTTTGTTTTCAGGTCATTTAGCGTCCCATGCGTGGCAATTGGTCGATTGAGAGAGCACCAAATGCAGTTTAGATAACGCGTAAAAAAGGTTAACGGATTTATCGGCTCCAATTTTCGCGTCGAAAAAGCCAATACATTTCTGAATATGACAGCTGTCCGCAAAACGAAACTTTCTCGCGCGAAATCCGAAAGGGCGCTGTGTCTTCATTACACACGGCTAAGTGGACAGCACACAGTTTAAGTGGAAGAAAATATATTTCGTAAAAGCCTCGATGTGTCTCGAGCGACTTTTTTCACCTTTCCTTCGCCGCACACCGAGAGAAGAACTTGTTTGGTATATCCCTGACAAGCCTTCGGCTTGCACTTCCGTGAAATTTATTTTCGCGGAACGCACCGTGACGTTTATTCTCCTCCTTTTTCCCAAACTTTTCGCGAGCGCCGCCGCCGCCG
>QKQZ01022872.1:0-16087 GCA_003595255.1 Solenopsis fugax | reverse complement strand
GAATTGACAAACTTATATACAACGTTGGATTAATTGGCCTTTTTCTTTTTTCATCTAAAAAGCTGTTCAATTAAAGCATTTCTTATGATAAAACCATCTCCAGGTTGCCAAGATTGAGGAACTGGAACTTCGTCATTCACATTTTCTGCTTCTTCANAAGGAAATTGAATTGACAAACTTATATACAACGTTGGATTAATTGGCCTTTTTCTTTTTTCATCTAAAAAGCTGTTCAATTAAAGCATTTCTTATGATAAAACCATCTCCAGGTTGCCAAGATTGAGGAACTGGAACTTCGTCATTCACATTTTCTGCTTCTTCATCTTCTTCTTCTAATTTAGCGTTCAAAATCAACGAGATAGATTATGCAAGACAGCACATGCCACAACTATTGTTGTGGATGTCAATAATTTTGTGCTCAATCCTTTTAATAAGCACGGAAATCTACGTTTCCAAATACCAAAAGTTCTTTTTTACAATTCCTCTTGTTCTATTAAGGATTATGTTGTAACTGCAAAAAAATGTGTAAATTTTTTGTGCATGCATCGGTGCGCGCGCACGCGCGCGCGCGTGTGTATGTGTGTGAATAAGCGTGTTTGTGCGAGGCATTAATACAATAATATTTAATATCATCATTAATTATGTTTAACAAGTAATTATAATTATATAAAAATAAAAAGATGATGCAAAGTGACGAGATTATANATTATCGTGTTAATTAATAATATTTATCTACTTATGTGTTTATGTATATGTACAATATTATATTTTTTATTTTTATTTTTACTACTTACTTTGTAATGTATGATCATGAACTATTTAGTACGATATTATTATTGTTATAAAATTAGACAAACCTTATTTCTTCATCAGTAACAGGATTATTAATTGCTCTATCAAGACTATTAACAGGTTATACAGCTTTACTTAAGTACTTTGACCACGACTTGGCGAAGATCATCTTATTTAGCTACGTACATACGTCATACAAGACGTCTTATTACGACTATGAATTCATGGCTAACAAGATAGTTTTAAGTCTGTTCTTATTTCAAACAAGATCTGTCTATGAATCATGCCAAGACCAAATAAGACGTTTCCAAACAAGATCGTCTTGGACAAGAGATATAGTCATGAATCAAGTAAATGCTTGAATAAAATCTCAAGTCTTGTCTTGAGATTTTATTCAAGCATTTACTTGATTCATGACTATAAATCTAGACGACATCTTAAGACTGTACTTAAGACGATCTTGAAAATAAGTCTCGACTATGAATACGGGCCTATAACATGAAGATTTCTAGCGAGCAATATGTACACACGGTTATTAATTTCTATCCATCTGAAATTAGTAATGTTCTCATTTCGATATAGGATATGTTATGTGCACTATGGAAAATCTGGAACGCAGCTAACTTCAAATGGATAGGCATTAAATGATGCCGTGTGTACATACGCGACAGTTGGACGAAACATAAGGTAACTGAACTCTACATGGCCTGCCTAAGCTTTGCGATTCTAACTTTTGCTGCAAAATTGGAAATTTACAGATTCAAAGTAAGAAACATTTTTAAACAATTTAAAATGTGGATCAATTTTAAAGGTAATATTTACATGGGTGTAGTGAACATTTTTAGAAAAAAGTATCATTTAAGTTATATTAGATACATATGTAGTCAATATGGCCTAATTTTATAACTTCTCCACAAAAGTATTAGAGAAATGGATAATAAAGTGTTCGATGTTACTTTTATAAATTCAGAAGTTTATTAACATATTGACAAGTCATAACATACAAAGAACTATTTTCATCAATTATTCATTAACCAAATTGACTTATCTTAACTTTCTCTCCTTAAGACCATAGCTTGTAAATCACAGTTTAGTAAATGGACTAGAATTTATGATTTAGAATAATAAAAGTACCGAAAAAACTTTACAATCGACATGTGTATTTATTATTATATTGATCTAGATTGGCCATATTGATTACATTTTACAAAGAATTTCCTTCCACTAATTATAAACAAAACATTGTAACAAAAATAAATTGTATACATTGCTAAAAGTATAAATATAGAGCTACAATAATATGAATTGCAAAAATTAATAACCATATACTACTTGGTAGTTATAGAAAGCAATAACTTACTTATGAAATATTAGATCAAATACAACCAAAATTTTACTTTTACTCTCTGTCAACAACGAAATATACAACTAAGCAATTAACTGTTGCAAACAAGTCATCGACAGCCTGTATAACATATTAGCGTTATTTGTTTAATTCACTGTGTAACTATTATACTTAGAAACAACAAATAAGCCATTGGATATTAGGCTTGGACGTATTATAGTTACCTCAGTTTTATTTTTCTTAAGTAAAAAAACCCGCAAACAATAGAATATAAGGCACAGCATTAAGCTGTAATCAGACTAAAGATTGAAATTGAGATTGGATTGGAATTTGACCAAAGTAAAGTTCATTAAACTTGAGATTGGTTTTTTTTCTACTGATTGATTAAATTCCGATCTAATCTCAACCTTTAGAGAAATGAATAATAAAGTGAGCCTTGAGGTAGGCTTTATGAAATTTTTCACTGATATTTTAATAAAAAGACTCCTTGATGGCGGGTCCCAAAATTGAAATTGAAGACTAAAGTAAGGCGAGATTTTTTCTGACAATATAGTTTTTAGTTTTGTACAAAATCATTAATTTATCACACAGAAACCTGATAATACCCGGAATCTTGGCGAAAATAGTCTTATATTGAAAATTAAGTATTTAGGAAGTATTGTGTGATGTTTCCAGAATGTTGCAAATGTTCAAAGAGTGTTTTAATAAAACATTCCCTGAATATTTACAACATTCTGTAAACATCACACAACACTTTTCGAACGCATATCAAACATAGTTGTGAACGCCTCATAAACAATTCCATGTTTAAATTTCCATCCCACAAATATTTTAATAAATATTTTAAAACTTCAATTAAACACCTACTCAACATTTAAGCAAAGGAAACAAAGTGAAGTATTCTACCGATAATGAATAAGAAAAGCCTTCTACGGTCGTAGCTAAATCTTCGTGCTATGTTTGTTAATTTAAGCAAAGGTTTTGTAAACTTACAATAAATTAACATACTATTTTTACCAGAGCAGTAGGATGCATTTGATGAGTTTGAAATGTCGCGTTCGCTCGTCCATCTCCTTATTTCCGGCGATCCACCATGTCAGGTAAGTGACGGCAGTAACGGAGAATATAACTCGTCGGTTTCGTTTCGTCGCAAAAAGTGCAAACGCTCGTTTTCCGCGTGCACAAACTCAACTTTATTCGAGGGAACTTAATGTCCGCGTACTCGTATACTCGCATTCCGCGCATATCCGGGGCTCTCCGATTTTCCTTTCATACTATATCCACGACGAACAAGTATCTTTGAGAATAAGACAGTAAGTATCTGCCGCGTGTCAGTGCTCGCACAGATTGAACAGACTTAATTAGTTATCCTTAAGAGACAGTTTGAGAGGCATTTATTTGATCGCTCAGTAAAAACGCAGCTAGAGGCAGCGCTCCATTTTTCGCGTAATTCTATTTGCTGCATTTTACCTATGTGTTCGCGCACGAGACTACGATAGAAGTAATTTTTATTTTTATTTTACAAATTAAAAGGGCATTCTTATTTTAAGAATATCTTTATTTTTTAAATAGTAAATATGAAAATGAGATTATATAGCGTTTAAACAGATATAACTTATTTACATGAAAATTTTATATAGTTTCATAAAAAAATTCTCATTTTTTGACAATACTTTTTATGAGCTGGGAAGAAAAAAATATCGAATACAAAACAATCGTTAAGAATAAAAACTTTTTAATACTGTTATTATTAAAATAAACTCTGTTCAATTAAAATGAACTGTTATGATTAAAATAAACATTCTTATTTGAAAAATATCTTTATTTTATGTTAAATATTGAAATGAGATTAAACAGATATAACTTGTTTATATGGAGAATTACATAGTTTTATTAAGAAAAATATATTTTTATATTTTTGATATTTTTAAAATATATTCTCATTATTCAATATTTATGAATTGAGAGGAAAATAATATTGGAAATAAGAAACAAAAATATCTTTAAATGAAGAATTAGAACTTTTTAATATTATTATCCAAATAATCATATTATGTATGTATTAGAATCAAGACCGTAATTTGTATACAACAATTTAAATCGAAAAAAAGCTATACTGTTATTAGCAAAATCTTGGTGTTTTATATGCAATTTTACATACAATTTCTCAATAATCATATTGTGCTTTTAATGATAATTGTTATAATATACTGAAACAAGAATATATATTTTGTTAAAAATTAAAATTTTTAAGGAATATTATTGTAAATTATGTCATCAAAATGATTAAAGTAATTAGCAATTTAATATCGTGATATTACTTCTCTCATTCTACTTTTCTGATTTTACTAGCTGCGTTTTGAATCCGACAAACATGCGGCGCGCAGTTTGAAGGAATTAATAAGTGCAGAAAGAACAATTTTATTGCAGTAACTAAAAATTTAGCTAGATACAGATCAGAAAATAATTATTATGTTGAACTATCAAAATGATTAGGTGATATGATAATGACGCTTATTAAGCATGATAATGTTGCTGCAAACAGTTTTGACGTTTTAGCAAACAAGTTGAACATTCGATACAATTTTTTAAATGGTTCAACATAATTATTTTTAGATCTGTATCTCAGCAAAATAATTTTTTCCGTGTGTATATAAATTTATCTAGAAAATTATTATTTGAGTACTATAAGATTCGCTTTGGCTGGCATAAGCCATTTCTTAATTTAAATGTGTTGGTACACTTCGCAGTCTTAGGAATATGTTAATTATATTGATTATAAATTATCTATAAAAAAATTATTATTGTTTCACACATATTATATAAACAATCATGTTTATATAATATGTGTGAAACAATAATTGTTAAATAAAATATTGATTCTAATTTGATACTAATGTTTAATATTGGTTTTTCTGTAAGCGCGTGCACAAGCATAGCTTGATGGGTGGAACGCTTTCGCGTAGAGCGTAGATACACCGTCACGCTATGTGGATTCACCGTTTTGCAGTCGCATCTCTGCGGCACTTGCCTACATTGCAACGCGAGATAATAGAACAAAGATTAATTCCTTCTAGTACGGAGATTAATTCTCGCTGCGCGAGTACGCTTCATGGATCTATCGCATCGCACGATCGCGGCTTGCACGACCTAGAGAGAGAGAGAGAGAGAGAGAGAGAGAGAGAGAGTATCGTTTTACAAAATGGATTACGAATGTAATCCGATGGAAAAAGACGCATGGAAAAAGGGAAAAAACGCTTATCGCAATGCAATGTGCAAAGTGCAACGTGACAATAATTTGCCAGAGTTCAGGAAACAATGATCCGGATGAATAACAATCGGACACTAATAAATCATGCTTCGGTAGAAGAGCACGTCGATGCTCATCGGAACCGTCGTGATAAACGGCAGAGTCTCGGCACATCGATATTTTATCGTCAATTAAACAGAATTGCCACGAGTACTCGGCTATCGTTTCGCAAAACGGCGCGACCGACGATAGCGGCGTGTTATCTGTATTGTTTTAAGTGCGTTTGTACTAAAAGACGTCTATATAATGCACCGTGGCAATTTGCAGTAAATCATCGGTAATTAAACGGCATTATTATGCTTCGGCGTTGATTAATTGGACGTGATCGATCGTCATTAGAATGATTTTCGAGAGGCGGCGCTTTATTCGAACCATTATTATTTTCTCATTCGCTCTCATCCCCCATCGCGATTCACCACCGTTTCGTCCGTGCTCAAAGATGCGAAAATACCCATTTCTCCTGTTATCGATAGGCCTGTTGCTGGGATCCCAACACAATCCGCTATACTGAATGCGAAAATTGCCCGCTGATAATAAAAATAATACAAAAGATATAGGGTAAACTCGGGTAAGATGGCTATAGTTTTTTAAAATGCATAAAGCACATTTTTATTTTTGTTATTTTTTAATAATGTTTGATATATCATTTTACTGAACCTTAAAGTTAATAGNTTAATAATACTATTGTATTTAAAGAGAAAACAATTATTAAAAATCTAATATTATCAAAATATTATAACATATGCATTGGCCATCTTATCAAAATTTTAAGGAAAAGATGGCCATAGTATTATGAGACAGTTGGCTACATGTTTTATGTTAAAAATGAATGTAACATTTTCTAATGTGATAAATAAAACTTGTAATTTTATTTATTTAGTATAAACACGTATATATATCTTAAATATACATATAATTATATATGACTTACTTATAATTATAATATTGCAATAGTAACATAAAAATTAAAATCTGATATTGCAATAATAACATAACAATTTTAATTCTTTTAAAATAAAGAAAAGAAACAGATTTCTATAATTTAAAGAAAAACAATGTATGAAAAAACAAAGTGGGCCATCTTGCTCGAATTGTAAGAAAAAGATGATCATAGTGTATTTAAATAAATAGTGAAAATAAAAGTACAAATTATAAGTCACGTTACAATTTAGTTTCCTTTATTATATACGTAACGTTGATTATGATAGCTTAACAGTAATTTATTCGTTGTAGCAGCTTTTAGAGGACACATACAAAAATTTACAGGTAGTCAAAAGTAAAAGTATTATATAATATTCAGAATAAGATTATTTCGAATAGTGTACGCATATAAATTATTGTAAATATTGATTATCTTTCAAAATGACTATAAAAATGCACTATTTAGCAATTACTGGAGAAATTACAGACTATGGCCATCTTTTCCGTATGGCCATAATATCCCAATTTATCCTAAGGTAAAAAGAAAGCGGATGCTCGATCAATCGAAACGCGCCGCCTCCGCATTAAAATTATATCGGAAAGGGAAAAATCGGAATCCGCATCAAGATTACATTGGGCTATCAAAACAAGACGAGATTTTGCCGCGAGTAAAACATCCTCGGAAACGTAGGAAATTTTTTAGCCACAAAAACTTTCTGGGACACGATTCGCGTAAGAGACACAACAACATGAAATTGTAACGACAGGAAGCACCGTCGTCGATTCATAATTCGATGAAGCGAAAGAATCTGATCGGATCGATCATGTGTCGCCCGGGCGGGCGCCGCGTATCCGGATTGCCGGACTTCACGACTTCCGCCGCGCCGTTCTCCGCGGCCGCTACGAAGTTATTATTTTGTTTTGAGATTTGCGCGACGCGGCGAGTATCCACATCCGCGAGCGCGTTATTAGGTATTCCCGGATGGCGTCCTAATTCACCGGAGGTTTTCTCGTCCCGCGGAGAATTTGAAATTAGGAAAGAAAAAAACTTCCGCACGTTCTCTCGACGACGACGGGATCAGAATGCCTTTTCCTCCCTCGGGGCGCCCGTTAACTCCCTCAAATTCTAATTTGGCTTATTGGGCTATTTAAAGTAACAGCTAAATCACTAAACTCGGGACACTGACTCGCAGAATTGAAATTAATGCTTTCCTCTAACTCGGCGCTCGCGATATCTTCGCTTAGGATGAACGTATAGTTGACTAGTGTCGCAGTCTTCGCATGCAAAACTAACTTTCTCGGGGTAACAAAGTGTTTTTACACTGAGAGAAAAAATTGTAGTAATGGCAACTATAAGGGGACAACCATACAAATTTTATTAATATAATTATAATATAAAGTTAAGTGGATTATATTATAGTTATTGCAACTAAGTTTATGGTTAAGAAAATTTAAAAAAAATAGTTGTAATTACTATATTATATAGTATACTACAACTATTTTTTATTAGTTCTCTTAACCATTAACTTGGTTGCAATAACTACAATATAGTCCACTTAACTATATATTATAATTATATTAATAAAATTTGTATGGTTGTCCCTTTATAGTTGCCATCACTACAATTTTTTCTCTCTGTGTACAATACGTAGTATTGGCGACAGTGCGGCCGTCTTCGATTCTTTCTTTTGTGAACGAATGCAGGCCCAGGCAGCAAGCTGACGATATTTGTCGTCGCTTTAACGTTAAAATAACGTCTTTGACGACATTTTGACGTGAAAATGACGACAAATAGCGTCAGCTTGCTATCTAGGTAACTTCTAGACGAAAATAAATAATTATTATTGCGCTATCCCTTGCAGACAAAGTCACAAAATTGGAAGTCAGGAAGCTTACGACGGGAAATTAACAGATGTGCAGACCGGAAATGACTGTCCCTACGTTACCGTTAGAAACGGCCGAATTCGCGAAAACGATTTTGTTAAAGGAAATTAGTGTGCCGCCAAGAGAAATTATGGCTTGCACGGTAGCACAGTGTCGGGATCCGACATTCCGATTCGATGTCCGATACGAGAGCTAACTTTGTCAGCCGCGTGCGGTTACCGAAGTTGAAAACTCGTGTCACTTGATTAACCGGGGAATTTCCCAGCGTAAGGCGCCGCCATAATTCAGAAAGGATCGGCCAGTTTAATTAGATACGTACGATAGAGTGGTTATCGGACGTTAACGAACGCCAGTTTGATACGCTCCCCGAAAATGAACACCAACGCCCGTATTCATATCCTCGACGAATCTGTCAATAAATCTGGATGCGAATTGTAATTTAGTTCGCTCCGATTACGGATGCAGGCGGGACAGATCAGATATTCAAGTGGGATCAGACGCTAAAATATGCGGGGAGGGCGCGAATCATCGGGATCGAGATTAATGCAAAAATCGATGATAAATTTCGCGCGACAGCGAGCATCGCAATTCCGAACTGTTGTTCCCAAGACGCGAACCAATCGACGTAGTTTTTACGAAAGCACCGTTTTCTTCGTTTTGCATCATATCGTAAATGAACGCAGAAAGAATTGAGCCTAGGAACACGATCCCCTGAGAGTCGTATATTCCGACCACTCTTCCACTTCATTACGTGAATCAGGCGGTCTTAAACGCATTGTGCCTTGACAAATAATATTACTTACTAGTGAAAGCGCAAGATGTTTCATCATACCGAAGTGGAAAATTTTGAAGCACGTGATAGATGGGAGAGAATGATTTGAGGATATTATTTTGGTACCGAAGATAATAACTCTTTAAATATAATATCCCAAGTGAGAATAGAATGCATTAAACCAATATTGAATATTGATGAGATACTGATTTTATACCGAAAAATGGGTTTCATTTTTCAGCCCAAAACTATTATAGCTATGAGGGCTCGTTGATTTTACAGAGAGCATCAGGAATATTTTCCGATTTGGCATGTAAATTGGTGAAGAGATTGTTTGCATAAAAATTATGTTTACAATGCTTAAGGCGTATCTTGCCAAAATGTATGAGATAAATTGAGAAGAATAGCGGTCCCACACAGAACCGATCCCCGAGGAACTCCAGATATTATAGGCTTCTCTGACGACACCGTTAGTTAGGTCACGAACAACCTCTCTTCTGTTGTCGAGGTAGGAGGATAACCATCCGAGTGCTAAACAAGCGAAACCCAGGTCTCTTAACTTTACCACCAACAGACTATGGTTGACGTAAATAAAGGCCTTCGTGAAATCAAAAAATACCGAGATTGTAACCTCTCTCTCATGGCAAGTTTGACATCGTCCTAAACTCTAATGAGAGCCGTCTGAGTAGAATGGCCTTTTCTATACGCTGATTGGAAAGGATCGAGCAAACGACGGTCCTCCAAGAAATGTGAGATTTACTCGGTAACAATGCACCCCAGGGTCTTGAATATCGAACACTTGAATATCAAAATTGATCTATATTGAGACAGAGAAAGAGAGAGAGATTGCAATCCCGTATCAATAATAATACTGTATTTCAAGTCTTGGTTCATCGCTTTCATTCCAGTATTCCATCAGTACTAGTATTGATATCTAGTATCGCGTCTGGATTCAATACTAAAAGTTGGTAAAAATAAAAACATATATAATGCTTTCCCACAATATACCTACATGTTCTACCTAAAATATTTTGTCCCTAACAACGGCAACAAATCCTCAATACAGTTTCACAGGAACGTAATTCGAGGATCTTCATTTCACTCTCGATAAAATGTGATACATGTTTGGACAAGCTTTAATTAACACGATCGTTCCTCACGATACCGGAGATATCAGGACTGTATGAATACGTTCGTAGCACACGCTCGTCTATTCTGTCGACCGGGATTCATCGACAGCGGGACCGCACGGTGTACCGGCCAAAATTCCTGGAGCACACGATAATAACGGGACGGTTGACGTCCACGTCAACGCGCGCATTGTACGTTACATTATGATTCATGCTTGGATTTCCAGTAATTAATGCGGTGCGCTCGTAGCCGCCGGAACGTCGCATAAGTCGAGCGTCAGCATCGAAAAAAATGGATCGAGAGAATCTCGAGACCGCAATATCAAGAGAAGGACTTAACTCTCGATATTTAAAAGACACGCTCGGTTGAATAAATAAAAGCCTAATGGCATATCTTTAAGATATTTCTAAAAGGAGTCCTGTATTACAGAAAATGAAAAGAATGAAATTTTTTTAAGTATTACTAATGGATTTAACGCGTATTACTGATCGATGGAATAATTTTTATTAGATATTCATGTTATCACACTGAGAGAAAAAATTGTAGTGGTGGCAACTATAAGGAGACAACCATACAAATTTTGTTAATATAATATATAGTTAAATGAACTATATTGTAGTTATTGCAGCTAAATTAATGGTTGAGAGAACTAATAAAAAATAGTTGTAATATATTATATAATATAGTAATAACAACTATTTTTTATTGGTTTTCTTAACCATAAACTTAGTTATAATAACTATAATATAGTTCACTTTAACTATATAATTACATTAACAAAATTTGTATGGTTATCTCCTTATAGTTGTCATTGCTACAATTTTTTTTCTTACAAAAGTGTTTTCTCTTTTCCTTTCCAATTCTCTCACGCAGGGATGTACTCACTTATTTAAACTTTTGCGATTCTTGCGGCATTAGAGACCAACGAGACTACTTGACAATACTGGTGCGAAAGGGTGAGTCACTTTGATATCAAGTGATTGAATATATTCACGCATTTCACGAGAAGATAGTCGAATTGCGGCGTTTACAATGCTGCAAAGCAGAACCGATCGTTGCCGCCGACGCGTCTTGAACTGACAATGAGCGACGAATGGTTATCCTCCAAGGAGGATCACCATCATTGTTCGCTACAAGCCGAGAACTGTGCATATCATTGATACGATCCGACATAGCTCCGTACGAAATGATCAGGAGTGATTACGACGAAAATGAAATAAAGTCCGAACGTTCAGATAAATTTCGTGAAGATCAATCGAAAGAAATGTTGCAGCTGAAAGAATTGAAGAGTCCATCGACTTTACGATCGCTTTGCGTAATCAGATAGAAATATCTCGAGAAAATGTAATTCATCAAACGATTTCTGAGAGAAGCGTGTCGTCGGGACTAAGTTTCAAAGTAATCTTCTTGACTTTTATTACGGCGAGGAGAGAGCGTCTTCCAATCAGCAGTAGCGCGGAATCCGCAGCCCGGAAACTCACAAGTTTCTTTCGCAAGTAATCACAATTATAGATCAACGAAGCTTGGTGAATTATTAAATAGATTTTACAGGTTTATAGCACAAACGACAAGATGAAAACATAGAATGCAAAAGACCGGAAAGAGTTTCGTTTCTCTTCATTATAGAAAAACAAGAGAGTGCGTATCGATTGACGGGTTGTCAGCTTTCGACAGACGTTTACATTATCAACAAATGGAAATTGTTATTCGTATTTACGGAAGAATCCTAATTTATATCGCGTTAACATTACTGCCATGAAAACCCGCTTTCGAAAGGTAATAAAGACGAGCGTAAACACGAATAATAGAAGAAATCTCCAAAGTGTACTTACGATTTAGAAAACGCCATTCTTAATCACGACGAATCTCCACCGAATCCTTCAAATACATTCAAATAAGACAATATTGTTGCGAACGCTTACTCCATTCACGTAGTACGACCCGCATCCGTTTAGAAGTCGCGCTCTCGATCTCTCGAGCGAGAACAAAGAGATTTCGTATGCCGTAGTCAATTATAATCGCATCTCCTGTCGGAATCCGAGGATCCCGGCGAGAGCTTTCCTTACCTCTCAGCAAAAGCGAACACGAGTAGGCAGCCGCATTGGACAGGAAGACAGTAGCTGGACGATCCTGCTGGCTGCCTCGAGGGAAGCTCGCCCGGGCGGCATGGCTCCCACCTCTTCACCTCGATCCTCCTGGCCGCTGTTGCCCGGCGAAGGATGTCCCACCGTTTGTCACTAATTCCCGAGTAATTCGAATCGCCGCTTTCCGCACCGTCGGCAATTTGCACCTGCTGCGTCGCTCTTTTGTGGCCGCGCACCCCGCGTACGTCAGCAACGCGAGTGACGCCTGTTAGCAACAACCCACCCCCAATCCCCGCACCAGGAAGTTAAGCCGCGTCGAGGGCGACCTTACCGGGTGTCGCACCACGTCGCGTTGCGCTGGCTCTCATCGAAGACGCGGACGCCGTGCGATTCGTTCGATCGTCGACTCGACAAAGAGAAGACCGAAAAAGGGGAAGAAAGAGAGATAGGGGAAAGAGAAAGAAAGAGAAAGAGAGAGAAAGAGAGAGAGAGAGAGAAAGAGAGGACAGAAAGAGAAAGAAAGAGAGATACGCGATGCTGGTAGGACACGATAGTACACCACTGGGTGAGATCGGAACAGAATGTAACGATGATGACAACGATGATAACGACGAAGACGATGCACCGTGCAGAGTTCGTATGACTAACGATAGGATCAGAGACGGAGAGAGGAGAGCACGGAGACCTGGGCACAGGACACGATGGCCCGGCCACTGCGCCGGCACTGAGGCTACGCCACAGCCTCGGCCTCCTGATACTCCCTCTTCCTCGCGCTCTCCTGCCGTCCCGCTCCCGCTATGCTCGTCTCACTCTCTTTCCCTCCCTCCTCTCTGTCTCTCTCTAACTCTGTAATACTCTTCCTCTCCCTCCCTCACCCCCCTCTCTCTCTCTCTCACTCTAACTCTGTAATACTCTTCCACCCTCATCGCGGATCTCTCTCCCTTCCTCGCGCCGTTATTCGCGCGCTCTTCCTCTCGCGCGGCCATGCCATGATCGGCAAATTTGGAAAACCCTCCTGATGCGTATGTTTCAAGTTCTCTCTTTCTCTTTTTCTATTCCTCTCCCTCCCACACCTATCCTCTCTTCCTCTCTCTTCTTGCAAAGCACGCGTCTCTTTCGTAGAAAAAAACTCCAAACCAAATAAACTCTACTCTGTAACTTCTAAAAATTTTATCTTCCGTCTCTTTCTAAAGGATCGCCACCCTCTCGCTACCACCGCCACGTGAATTCCTCTCCGTCTGTTTCGCGATTTCCCCCTCCATTGACTATCTCCAATTTGCTCGCGTTCTCTCGATCTCTACGTTCGTTTCTCCTTTCTGTATTTCCTCTATCTCTCTTTCTCTCGCTCTTTCCTTTTTCCGCGGACAACTCTCTCACTCTTTCTTCCATTCTGTCTCTACTTACGTTCCTCGCTTTTCCTCTTCCCCCGTTTCTAAAACTCTGTCTCGTGCTTTCAGCATCGCCGTTCTCGTCTCTTTCTGTTCCGTTCTCGCGTTCACTGACTCGAAATACTTGCTCTCGCTTTCTCACAATCGTTGCATATCTACGTTGCTTTTCAGCTACCTCTGCTTTCTCCCTCTTTTCTATATACTTATCCCCTTTCAGTCGGACCGCTTGAATATCGCTCGTTTTCCTTCTATCAAATACCTCCTGTAACTTCCTCTTCTCGCCGACTTCTCTTTCTCCCTTCGTCTCTTTCGTCTGCTTTTTGAATGTCCTTCTTCAACTTGCGTTCGTCCCTTCACATCCCTCCATTCGCGCTTTCTGTCCTTCCTTCTCACCTACAATCGACTCTCCACCAGCTGCGCGCGATTCTACCCCTCTCCCTTTCAGGATCTTCCATCTCTCTTCCATCCATATCCCGTATACCCTGACTTTCATCCCTTTCGTTCTCGCTTCCCTCCACTCCCTCTCTCGCCACCAATAGCGCCGCGATCCCGCGTTCTTTACATCTGTCGCGTTCCACCGCGGAAGTCAACCCTGTATCGTTGAAGGGTGCATCTTCTCTTGCCGATTTCGCGCGGCAGGGATAGCTAAGCGCGGAAACCTTGTGACATATTCCTGAATCAAGCAAAATACAAATGCCCGGACTTTTATATCCCTCCTGAAAGCAATACGTTAAATCCGTTCGCGCGGACGAATAATAAGTAATAATTTATGTCGAAAGCAAACATATACATATCCACAATCCAAGACAATATTATGCATTACTTTATAGCAACGTCACGATGTGCAATTTCAAATATCATCAAGCGAAGTAATTTAACAAGGAAATAATACGCTGTAATTACAGTTACAATTAGAGCTCGCAATGAGGAACGTATGTGGCAGCGCCAGCGGTAACATCAGAAAGCGTGCGGACTTTGGCGAATTAATTAAAGGTAGCCACGATCGTCGTGTGAAACCAAATGTGAAAATAATATCGTCCGGTTTTTCGCCTAACCGCAAACTGGATTCCACGTTCTCTTGAAAATCAGCTCGATGTCAGCGAATACTCCAACTTTCTTCGTGGAGCCCTCCTCGCGTCTTCCCACGCAAAACTAGAGCGGATTGTGAAATGCCGTATCACATTCTTCAATTAAATCGCGCACCGCTATTCAACCGCTAATTTTCTTTCTTATAACTTTCCGTAGAATTTTGTATATTGAGGATATTTATTTGCAAATTTGTAAAATAAAATATAATAACTCTGTTTTTATTTTGTGAATAATAGAGAACTTTTGCGCCTCTTGTTTAAGGTTAAACGTAATCAGACTTCAACTTTGACGACAATGTCGATGAGAAAACTCTGAAATTAAGAGCGCAAAACTGGATCAAGAAAAGTAAAAGAAGCAAAGGGAACTAAAATGCGCGACGCTATGCTCTTAATCGATCATTAACTCCGTTTTAATCTCACGAGGAATATTCATCATGGTTTTTTTTATGCTAAGTGATTTAGCAGTTTCTTTTATATCGAGTGGTCTAGTCTAGACAGCATCGTCATCTCAGATGAAAATTGACTTTTACGGGATTTATTATATCTTATCTATCTTTCAGCTCAGATTTCTGCGTGAGTTTTCTTTCTTCCTTCCTCTCCTTTCTTTCTTTCATTCTTTCTTATATTTTCTTCTTCTATCAAGTAGCACTGTGCCGAGATAAACGTTCGTGGATAACGAAATCGAGTTTCCCGTGCTTATTTAACTGCAAAATGGAAGGAAGGGATTTTGTAAGAATTCTTACAATATGCTCTTAAACTATTTTCCTCAAATAAATATCCAATATAATTCGATCTCTTTCCGAGATTACAAAGACATGCAGAAGTACTAAATGCAGCCATTCAAATTTAAGATAGAAAGAAGTTTTCATCTTACATTCTCTGAAATTTTATATTCTTTTAAATATTAGAAAATCTCTGAATTTGTTGTTTAATAGTGTAAAATAAAATATTTTGAAGATATATTTCGTACAAAAACAAACAAGTCCATTTTTTTTAAATCTAGACCAAATCATTTTTTACTTGTAACATCACATCGTGAACAATTTTTGATAAATATAAATATAAATATGTAGTAAATATAAAATCTCTGGCGAGATTCTCAAACAATTCCAAAGGCTTTTTTAATTACTTTTTCAAGGGAAAAGTTTATAAACATATAAAAGTATATTTTTGTTATAAATAGTGTTTACATTTTGCGAAAAAAATTCCCATTTCGGAGAATTTTTGAACTTTTGAGGGAAAAAGGAGGAAAAAAGGAAAAATAAGGAAAAATTCTTCAAAATCGAGAAAACGAAAAAGAACATATAGTTATTTTCACGAATTTTTGTCATTGCAAAAAAATTTTTTAAAACTTTAGAAATTAATTATATAT
>QKQZ01022867.1:0-16549 GCA_003595255.1 Solenopsis fugax | reverse complement strand
CGTTCACCCCCGCGACATTATACGTCAGCTAGACGGACAAGATACATACTACGAGCCACCCAGCATCATCACACGCCGTCATCTCACCGTACACACACACACGTATACACACACGTGCACACAACAAACTCGGCAAAATCACCTATCGTTAGACCGTAAGTCTAGAATCTAAGGCGATCCATTTAGATTATTGTTCTCCGTTGTCTATATGTGTATAGAAGGAATCGCGCGAAGACGGGCCCGCTTTTTGTTGTCACGATTTCGGAGCGCGCGATGGACAAGCACGACGATAATGACGAGGTATGATCGGGGAGTACAATGGGTGGATATTTCGAATGGGTGTTTTTTTGCGTATGATACGCGTTTCGTTTTTGGAGAAACGGGTGAAGATGAATGCGTATTCACAAATAACGGAATGATGGAAGTGTTTTTTTGCCGCCACTGAAAAAGACATGTTTGAAAGAATACCGCGTTGTTCCTCGTTACACGCGGTTACAAAAGGTACAGTTACTAAAAAGCTTTATATATATATATTACAAACGCAAACGGCAATCGGAGAGACACAGGTTTGGCGTTCCAGTTTTCCGGAGAGAGATATATATATATATATATATATATATAACGCGCGGTAGAATTATTCATGAATATTTATAGCAGCCGTTTCTCCAAAAAGAAGCACGCGCGGATTAAACTAGGAGGAAACCGATGAAATCTTGTTAGTATTCAGTACACTCGCGGTGCTGGGCATACGAAGGGCAGGCCATAAAAATTCGACAACGGCGACGACGTCGACGACGACGACGACGACGACGTCCGTTTGGAACGGGTGCGCGTGCTTTGTGCCGAGTTTGACGTACGTGGCGAGCGCGCGTTCCCCGTGCGCGAACGCGAAGAATGATATTAGCAATATTTCTCTCTTGCCGGCGAGTCGCACCTTGCGTGGCAAGTTTTATTGCCGAGTGGCGACAGATAAATATTGTCCTTGGCTCCTTGTTAAGGCGGAGCGTGCGCGCGCGCGCGCGCGCGACGCATCGATGCATAATCATGCAATGCGTGCGCGAGGAAATCGCACGCGAGAGAGGAAAGAAAGAGGGAGAGAGGAAGATTGCTTTAATAACATCGTTGTCGATATTTTTCTTCCTACGAGGATTCCTACAAATCGCATGCGAGGGAAAAGGCCTGCCGTTTCGCGATGTTCGTTCATGTTTTATCCGATTGCGTGCGATGTTTGTCGACGCCGTTGTATGTCGACGTATTTTCGGTTGTATTAAACTCGTCGCTGCATGAATGCGCTATACGAGTGTGCATTGGACGTAACATACGGCGGGAAAAGTGAAACACGCCAGGGACTGATTTAAGTCGAGCGACTGCGGCGCAAGTCTATTTTAAGTCGTGAAAGCGCACTTATTTCTTATGTATAAGCAACCATTCTTATCGAGGGTTTTTATAACGAACACGTCCAGGTCTTCTAGAAAATTTGAATGAAAGGATTAAAGGAGGAAATTCACGCGTCGTGTTCACTACGTACTGCACTTACAATTAAACTCGTTTTTAACAAGCCGCTTCCGCTACAGGCGCTCCTACACAAATTTCCTCATTCGACTTAAGCAATGTAATTTCGCTCTTGGTAATCTTGATTGCTCGACGACACAGCTTATAGCATTTTTTTTCTTTTTTTTTTTTGCTAAAAATATGCAGCTCCTATGACGCATCCATGTTTTCGAATGACGAACAGCGCAGCGATCGTAAAATTTTGTTGTAAGATAAAAGGAAGAGATAACATAGCGCGATAATTTGTTACGTGCGACCTCTTCGCGAGGAATGACGACTTTACTTCGAGAGGACACAAGTATTTCTCGACGTATCGGATAGGTATGGCGAACGTTTGCTGATTTAGCCGCGGAACTTGTTACGAACAGTTTTCTGGCGACGCGTCGGTGGAAGTGACCTAATTTATTTACCGTTCTCTAAGCGCCTAAGAAATTTGTTAAGACGCGTATGCGAATGTCGTGGCCGAGAGAAGTGAGAATTGACGAATAAACGAAAGAGAGATAGAGAACGATGCGTACAGTCGTGTTTTTGAAAAACAATCCCAACGTCGTTGAAGATGCTCTCGAACGGAATCCTCACCACCTGTTGACCGCCCGGAAATCGCGATGAGAAAGAGAAAAGAGCGAAAGAAATTTCTCTCTTTTTTTTTAAGTATTATCGTTCTAAATATTTGTGACTTTTACTTATATTTACCGCATGTGTCTGAAAAATACGAGGAGTAGTAAATATTGAAGAAAACAATCGCCGTAAATATTAGACAAACAAGGAAAGAACACTGAAAGGATTTAAAACAAGATAGAAAAAAAATGTGGCGATTGGATGGGATAAATAAAATGTATGGCAGCGAGACGCTTGATCGACAGATCCTGCGATTTTCGGAAGCTTAAACTCTGACGTTAAAAATTCCTACATTAAAAATCTGTAAAAGTGCAAACTTTCCGTTTCTCTTGAGAGACAATCGTGATTTAATATGCTATACGTTTGTAGCAAAATTCAGTTAAGTGATCTAGAAACATAGTTGTGTAGAAAAAAGAATAAACTCGCGCTGGATCATCGACATGCGTTAGTTCGTGCTGCCCAGCCAGGGTTTCCTCAACTCTGATAATTTTACTTTTCCCGATCGCTCGTCCAATGTGATCGCTTCAGAAATCGTGCTTTCCGTCTGATCTGATCTCTGACGAAGACAGAGGGAGAGACTCGAAAACAGCCGAAATGGAGGGGGTTCAACGAGTGTAGTTTAATAATGATCCTCGATTGGTTTCCTTTGTCTTATTTAAAAAAAAAATTTTTGTTCCCCATGTCGGCCGTCGATCGTTTTTTGATTCTCTCTTCCTCCTGCTTCTCCTTTATGTATTTATTTCACTCATCGTCAATTGACGTTAATAATGTATTGTGATAATGCAACGATATAACACACAACATACACACGTACATACACACACCGATACTCGGCTCCGCTTCGTCATAATAGACTGATCAACCAAGCCGACCTACCAGCGTCGCCCAGTTAGTGCTGGTGTTGCACTAACTCGAATCACACTGTTTGGAAGAATCAATAAAAACGTCTTTAATTTATTCGTGGTCATTATTTTTATTGCGTCCCGTTTATCCATAGATTAATAAACGGTGCACAAAATAGATGATTTTTTTTTTAGAAGTAATACATGCGTAAAACCATCATAAAATTGTAGTTATTTAATGGATGAAAGATCTACGAGTGATTTGTCATTGCTATTGAAATGAAATTATATGTTGGGAAGCCACTTGAGCATGCAATCTCTAATCTTTCAATTTTTGTGTTTGACAAAACTCTCAGTGATTTTTATATCTGTAAATGTTATTGTTTGCAATTATTCTATACCGTGTTTATATTAATTTGTTCTGTTAATAACATACAAATGATATGTTATTAATTAATCCGTCATAAATGTTGTTTTCCGTAATTCCTTTCTGTAATTACAGTTCGTTAAAGTTCACTGTAATTTTCCCGAGTGGAGTAACTAATTTCGAAGAGCAGAAATTGAGCTACCGCGCATTTCATTTCTTTTATTTCCCGGACCTCCGATATGCGAGCATCCGTTCGCTCATGGTGAACAAAGTCACGCGAGGATAACTCAATCATCTCCCCCAAGCATTTCTTTTTCATTCGCCTTTCTTTCTCTCGCGAGCGAGCGGATTGAGTGAAAATAACGCGGGGCGTTCAATTTACTCGTTTATTCAGATGAAAATTACTGAGACGGCAATTTTGCCTTCCGCTCGTTACACGACGAAATGTACAGAGCCGCATGACGTAGCGAAGTATTATAACGAGTTTGACTTATGGTAAGTACGGTAACAGAGTTTGATACGTATTTAAGATTATATGTATCCCGTTGGCGAGCTGATTTATCACGCGAGCGGCGATTTAATATCCTCGACAGGGGTAATGATATAAAACACTTAAGTCACGATCGCTCGACATTACGGCCAGCATAAACATAACGCTTAAAGTAACATAAGTATTAAGCGACCGGTGAGAATTGAACCTAAAAATGTCAACTATTATTAGAATATAAATTGTATCAGCCATTTCGAGCACGGCGATTCACGATGTTAATGTAACTTCTTATCGATCGTCCATAACTCTAGTTGCACAGATCTTGAAAGTTCGTAGAGTAATATTACGTCCGTAATGGAAGGGTCTCTTAAATTGGTTAATTACTCTTTTTAGAAATATGACTTGTCCGTGATGATTGCGCAATTGCGATCCTTCTTCTCCGTGGGTGGCACGATATTATCTGTTCGAGTGGCGTTTACGCGCCGTAATTTCTCGAGAAGTCCTGCCGATTTCATCGCCGGTTTTGCATCGCCGTCCTCGACGCCTTCGCGTCAGCGAGCGAACGAACCCGATTCTCTCTCGGTTCCCCCGGGAATCGGTTTATGCACTTGGCCGATGCCAGACCGTCATTCGACAGCGGCGAATGTAATCCGACCATCTCCTCTCTTCCTTATCTCGGAATTGAGTAATGGCCCCTTGCCCAGTTTGCGTGTGGGTCGGTAAACTGCTATAATTCGCCCACGTCGCCGCACATCCACTCCCTGGTACTGTTAACATTGGCTCTTCACACGTCTCTTTTACCGCACCCCTTTCAGTCGTTGATAGTCTTTATGATTGGGTTGATCCTTATGATTTGTTTATTATTGCGAATTTCTGTCTTAAGTAGAGTGTCTTCGTTGCACCTTTTGAACCTTGATAACAGAAAGAAAAGAAGTATGATACAAAAATATCTACCTTTATGTTATTAGGCAAACATGTTTTTACAAATTATTTTCTTTCAATTTAAGAGATAAAGAGGAAGAGCTGTCTCCGTTCTCTCTCTCTTTAACTGTTTTCTATTTGTTTTTGTTAATGAGCAAAATTCTACCTTTGTAAAAATTTTGTTGTCTTCTATTTTATTCTTTATTCTTTTTTTTTTTCTTTATTATTCATTTTTATTTTTATTGTTATTTCATTTTTGTATGCCATACTTTGTATAAGCTTTGCTGTTTTCTGAATTATTTGTATTTTATTTTTGTTAATCTGTATGCACAACACGTATTGCAATATTCAAACTATATATATTCTTAGAGGGCCGAGCCCTAGAATATGAATAAAAAGCTCAGTCAGTCAGTCAGTCAGTCTCTCTCTCTCTCTCTCTCTCTTTCTTTTGTTTGATTATATTACTTAATTTTCGTTATATATTAACGCTCTAAATTACTTTGGAAACTTTTAAAAATTTTTCAAAATTTTCGTTGAAGATAAGGGACGGTCGTGTAACTTGGCGGATGTAGGTCAAGATCTCTTGCCTCGTGCCGAAATGAATGTTCGTAATCAATGACACCTCATTAGCCGGTCGACGCTTTGCCTAACAGCCTGCGGCATGCTGTGTCGATTGAATTAGCCATCGTCAGCGTGCATGCGCGTGTGTGTACGCGACGTAATCCGTCTGTCTTATCGCGTGCGCCGTTGTCCGTGATGAATTATACCGGTTGGGATTAGGGACGTCAATCACGATCGGAGGAGGAAAGAGGAAAGAAAGACATCGGGAACCGGTATGCCGATGTCTACGACAGATTCCTCTGAGGAGGAGTCAATCGAACGAACCGCTCGAACGCAACGTTCGAAGTTTGCAAACGGCTAATCACGAGATTGTTGCAATTCACCGTTCTTATCGTGTGGCTGTGTTCAGAGCCGTTCGAGCTGTTATCTGTTAATTCGAGTTTGCTTGTGAAAAAATGCCATGCAAAAGTGCCACGTGTGTATCATGGGGGGGAAGAAACATCGTATCGAATTATTCAAAGAGCGGATTAAGATGCGTCTGTCGCGATTTGTATTTTCTGTTGCGTGCAGCGCGATAGGACGATACGAGCGTCGCTTGTGCAACATCGTAGATTTAAATAAACAAGATGATGAAACCCCAGTGTGTTAATGCACAATTTAAATTTATACGAATTTAAAGCAATTCAGATTTAATTTATCGATGCATTACTTTATGCGCGCATCGTGTATCGTAACATATGTATGTGCGTTCTAACTCATACATCTCTCAGCCATTGATCAACTAATTACCATACTTGGCGCAAAATATTCTTTATGGCACGATATTTTATATTACATGTGTACGATTCTATATGAGAATCGCGCGTATTAACGTGTTAAATACAAGTAAGTTTGACATCAAAACTCAAGAGGAAAATTATTATAAGATAATTTATATTGATTGCATAAAAGTGGAATTAACGTAGAGAATTTTAAACACTTTGATTTCTGTGGCATATAATTATTTTCTGCTCCATCTGTGTAATTTGCCGGCGACATTCACTGATAGTCGATCAACATCCATATTTTATCACGCAGGTATATAATTTTGCACTATATTTTAATATTATTGCACGACGTGCCGCATATTTCGACCTTGTTGCATATTGTCAGCGTAAAACGTATAACGATTTTTCTCACTTATGGTTTTATCCAAAAAAGAAACTTCAAAATTTTATCGTTAATTCATCATCGTTAATTTTATTAAAAAACTGAATAAATGTAATAAATTATTATTTTATTTTACATTCATTTTTTAGCGTCATAATTTTTCATAGCCTTTAATAAATGAGATCTCTTAACGTTACAATCAGATGCGTATGTAATTAAGTAATTTTCTTAATTATGTTATTAATTATATTATATTAATTGAAACATATAACGTATATACGTTTTATTGAAAGAATTAGTAATCTTGAAATCTCTATCGTCTCTTTTCTGCAGGTAAATTTTTTCTTCAAAGGAAAACGAAATTCATACTTATATATACGCACCGAGAGATCGTTCGACACGAGGATCGTTACACACGCAGCCTCGCAGCAGCGCGCTGGCGTAGTTTCTCGCTAATTATGCGGCCTGTCATTAAGACGCTCGCGAAACCCGAGGGCACTGGCGACCCACCGACGTTGCATCGCCGCACAGTCCTGCTGTTTTTCATCCTCAGCGTCATAATCACGCACGCTTTGTATCGCCGCATTGGCACCTTCTACACTCGTTAGTGTTCCTTCGTTCACTCGCTCATTCGTGAGAGCGGGAGAGAAAGAGAGAGAGAGAGAGAGAGAGAGAGAGAGAGAGAGAGAGAGAGAGAGAGAGAGAGAGAGAGAGAGAGAGAGAGAGAGAGAGAGAGAGAGAGAGAGAGAGAGAGAGAGAGAGAGAGAGAGAGAGAGAGAGAGAGAGAGAGAGAGAGAGAGAGAGAGAGAGAGAGAGAGAGAGAGAGAGAGAGAGAGAGAGAGAGAGAGAGAGAGAGAGAGAGAGAGAGAGAGAGAGAGAGAGAGAGAGAGAGAGAGAGAGAGAGAGAGAGAGAGAGAGAGAGAGAGAGAGAGAGAGAGAGAGAGAGAGAGAGAGAGAGAGAGAGAGAGAGAGAGAGAGAGAGAGAGAGAGAGAGAGAGAGAGAGAGAGAGAGAGAGAGAGAGAGAGAGAGAGAGAGAGAGAGAGAGAGAGAGAGAGAGAGAGAGAGAGAGAGAGAGAGAGAGAGAGAGAGAGAGAGAGAGAGAGAGAGAGAGAGAGAGAGAGAGAGAGAGAGAGAGAGAGAGAGAGAGAGAGAGAGAGAGAGAGAGAGAGAGAGAGAGAGAGAGAGAGAGAGAGAGAGAGAGAGAGAGAGAGAGAGAGAGAGAGAGAGAGAGAGAGAGAGAGAGAGAGAGAGAGAGAGAGAGAGAGAGAGAGAGAGAGAGAGAGAGAGAGAGAGAGAGAGAGAGGGCTGGTATCTCGACGACGCATTCGCGCGCGGCGTAAGTATATTTTAAGAGACGCGCCATTTCCAGCCAATTTGCATCTGAATACGAGCGTCATAATGGCCTGAACTTTGCATACGTGACCTTGTCGCACTGTGTATCACGGGCAGAATGTGCCTGGGAGAACGTCGTCGTTCCACCGGCTGTACGGTCGCTCTTAATTACGACTATTAATACGGAACGAAAGCATCCTCGCCGCGCGGACGGAGGAGCGTTTGCTCGATAATATATATGACGTGCTCTATAATTTGTAAGATAGGCTACTAAGATATGTTTTCTAAAGATAGTTAATTCTCGACTTTTAACGTAATTTTTGACTTCTTTTTTTTTGCCCACCAATCGACAGTGCTCCTCGTACTTGAGATATATCTCGGCGCTATTTTATGTTTTAATTTAATATAATGAATGTGTTCGGAATATTTTCATGCTTTTTGATACGTACATTCCGTAAAACTCACAACGTTCGCTTCAGACATTACTCACGAATAATTGATATCCATTAATTATTCTGAGTAATTATTCGAATAACTATTGTTGGCTCGGATGATATATTTGGCTCATAAATATTCATTATATCATTATTATTCGCGAGATGTAAAAAAAGCGCGTTGCCGCAAATCACATCGCGATTTATTCTTTTAAGAGAGATTACGTAATCCACAATCTTTTCAAAATCAAGTTTAATTCTCATAAATCGCTTTCAATAAATATGCGGAACGGTCCGGCAAATTTACAGCTCGTGCCGCGAGCGCGCCGCAATCGAAATATAAGCAAGAAGGTTTCTCCGGTAACGAGCGGCAATTATTATAAGAGCGATAAGTGTGCGTTGCTTGCGCGAGGTGAATCTCAAAGCGGCGGTCGCGAAAGAAATGTTTAACCGCCATAAAATAATCGACAAATATTATCCGGTTCTGCTTTACAACTTTGGGTGCCGTTGGCCGCGATGTTTTTCATCAACTTCGCACCTCGCCGCGATTGCGAGACAAAATTGAATTTCGAATCAACTCTGCTCTTATTCTGTTTTATCTACTCAAAATTTAGAAGTCGAAAGAAAAATTTCAAAGAGGAAATACATCATAAATTGCATCTTGTTAAATCTCATATCTTTTACGTTTTGGTTATTTATTAGTTTTTGATTTTAAGGTACTCAAGTAGACGTTATTCACATTCGTTAATTACCAACCGATGCTCGTTCGCGTACTGTGTTAATTACCGTTACACGTTTACTAGACTGTTAAATAAATTAACTGTACCGAGTTAAAATGCAGACCCGTTGTAACTTTCAGCTTTTTCGCTGACTCCTCGCAAACGTGTTATTTCTCCGGGGGAAAACTTGTACCCGGGGATTTTGCGTAGAATTTATTGCCACCGCGCCGCTGCTGGCATAAATCGCGAATTTAACGGGCGCGTTCATTCGTCGAAATTCGTTCGATGAGCCCCGGCCCGCGGTGGAAAAAGTATCTGGTTTTAACATTTTTTTTTTTTTTTCCAAGGGCCGGAAGCGCGCGCGCTGTTGTTTCGCGCGGCTTGTAAAAATAAGGTTCGTCTAACAGTATTGAAAAGTTTTTAACGATTCACCAATGGAGCCGTCAAAGCCGTAATTCCTGCCTGTTTTACTCCCCGATACCATTCCCCGCTGATAGTATCGAATGGCTGCCGTCGGATTAAGTAGATCGACCACGGTTAACGTTGCACGGCAAGTGTTCTCTGCAAGTCGGCATACAGCCGTGGCCAGAAGTACTTTGTAGCTTGAATAAATCGTGTTAAGCCCGAGATACTCTGTTTCGCAAATCGAAAGGTAAGAAATAATGAAATTTTCTGCTGAGTAGAAAACATCGAAAACGCGACGCAATTATTTAAAAGTTATGCGATACCTTTTGTAATTAATAACAATGTCGACTATTTTGCTTTATTGAGATTATCGAAGGGAGCTTTGCACTTTTGGCCAAGGCTGTATATATGCCCACATCTCGAGGCCTATATCTCGGTGGTACATTACGTATTATCGAATACAAGATAATAACAAGATATTACAGTCAGCGTTTAGTCTGTTATAATTGCGGGTAAGTGGGTTAGAGCGTTGGTATTAATCCAAGTGCTGGACATACGGCTCAATTGCTGAGAAATAGTGAGAATTAAGCGGCTTAGGTACTTCGTTCCATCGCGGAATTTACAATGCGGTAAACAACTTTTAGGAGAATATCCTATTGAAAGATTGCTGATTTGGTACTTGAATTACGGTTGAAATCTGCTCAAATCGAAACGTATTTGGATTAATCTGATAATATTTAGAGAAATAGATTTCTCTTTTCAAAGTCGTTTATTTTTATATATTCGAAAGAATTAACAGAGATACATGATGATTCGTCACGAAAATTGGCCTTTTTACGATTAAGATTTTTATTATAATCAATATTTTATTTAATTAATCGTTTGCGACGATTTAAGCAACAGAGTTCATTAAGTGAGTAATTTAAAAATAAATATACAATTATGAGATAAGATTTTTAGAAAAATTATGCTAACTTCGCACAGATACGTAGGGTAAAGTTGCCTATTATGAGATACCATTTTTTAAAGGCTTGTAATTTATTTAATTTATATCATTAACTTTTATATCCAAATTATAGTAAATATATTTAAGTTTTATTGCCAAAAGTTAGCGATTGATAATAGTTATATTTTGTTGTATATGAAATTTTTTATCAAAATTGCCAATTTTGCTAAAAAGAGTTCCTAATATGAGATACAAAGGTTTTTTTTATATAAGATGGGTCTTATCGACTTTGTTAGGTTCAAATTATGCTTTAAACTCAAAATCTAGTTGACAAATCATATAGCTCTTTCAATACTCAAAAACATTCGTACGTAACATTTTTCTTCAAAATCTATTCTTTTCGAGATATTTCAAAGTCTCAGTGCTAATGCTGAAGACCACAACTTTCAAGCCTCATAATTCGAAAGTCCTCAATGAAAAACTTTATTATAGCATTTTGGAAAGTTCTTTAAGTCAAAATATGCAATAATAAATGGGGATTTTTGAGTGTCTCATATTATGAGTTCCACGCTTTGCGGCTTCACGATCATCAAATCTAATATTTATAATTAAGCAAATCATCACATCCCGTATTTTTCTATTAATACGATTTTACTCTATCACTGCATGCAGAATTTATCATCAAATATTTGTTTATTTTATAATAAACAAGGTTTAAAGACTCATCTGAATAAATCTTGACAACATACAATTAAAAAAATTTTTTTTTTTCAACGACTGCACGCATGATCTAATAATGAATTTTTTACTAAATAGATTTCACCCCAAGAGTAATAAGTTTATGATGGTACCAACCACATGGGTTTATTAATATAGCAGAAATCGCGCTACCTCATATTAGGAAGCTGTCCCATTATAGGTGACTTTACCCTACCTTAGTTTTTTTGGCTAACAATTCCAATTTCGACAATTAAACGTCGGGAGCACAGCACAAAGCAAACCACCGAGCGAATCGTCAGGCGGATAACGATTGTCAGGATCGAGTTTTCAGTTCTGAATGGGTCAACTTTACGTAGCTCGGTGATATTACATTATAACCGAGTGTCATTGGACGATCCAGAGAGCACGCGGCGGAACCACGACATAGTTTACAAGTGCGCGCGACGATGCACGTGTTATTACAACGCGCGGTAAACTAATGGCAGCGTAACGTTATCAGGTGGGCCGCGTCGCGTTGTTGGCCGCGCTCGTCGTTGACATCGTGCCGCACTTATGCCGCCGGGGTTATCGTGTTACGCATTCGCGTGGTATTCCGACCACCTGGCTCTCTGTCGGTGGCACGTTACACATAAATCATCGCGCGAGAACGGAGTCATCGCTGTCGCTCCGGCCACTTCAAATGTCGGCGTGTCCTGTAATCGTATACCCGGCGGACGGCGAGCCCACTTGCGGATTCCGTAAAAATGGCTCGAGTTCGCGTCAACTTTTCTCATTCTGAGACAGTAAACGCTCGCTCGGAAGTATCGGGTTGGTGTAGTGGCAAAAAACGACCGACGATCCTTCTGAGCAAAGATACTTTGATAACCCGCAGTTTTTTCTCTTTGCCTGGTAATTTTCTTGGTAACTTTATACTTGAATTTTTTTAAACAAAATAAATTCTTGAATTTACTTAAAAAAAAAAAGATATAGATTATTCAATAGACTGTAATGTATTCAAATTCTAAAAATTGAACGTTAGACGATTTAGAAATGTACAGAAAAGATGTAACGCCCTAATTGCCTGGTACTGCAGTAATTTGCAGTACACAGTAAAAAATTTTGCGTCCATATATTAAAATTTTTCTTGTGTTTGATTAATATTTCAATGTAAAATTAACATACCACTGATATGTTATTATTTTTATAACATTTTCATGTGTTACATTTATGTCAACTTTATAAATTAACACTTTGTGTATGTCTCTTAGAAATGGAATATTATTTTGAGTACTTTTAATACAATCATTTCAAATAATCAACATGTCTCAAAGTTAAATGTTCCATTAACATTTCCTATGAGTTATTGTAACTACTCCTCCATGTAGGTTTTAAATAATATATGTACATAATGACAAAAATAAATGTAAAGTATTGTGTCAATTACTTAACATTTTTAATTTGTCAATAAGTAACACGATGAATAAGAGCTATTTTAACTTAAAATTTAGAGTGGACTTTCTGGGACATGCAAAAAATGTCCCAGAAAGTCCAATTTTTTGCTGTGTAGGGCTGGGAGAGGAAATATTAAAGTACTCGTCGTGGTACGGCTTAAAAGTTGATTTTATTGAGAGCTCGTTACTCGCGTTTCGAACACAGCGCGACTGATCGGGAATCGGCAACGAACGATTTATATTGTTTTCGTTGGGAAACGATCGATATTTCTTGGTACACAGATACCAGAGTATGAGTGTGCGAGAATGTATACGTACGCTAAATATCGCCTTATTTGGGCATTTCTTAGAATTTTGACGTCTGATTGGTTCTCACACTAAGAAGCAGCATAAATACGTGATAATAGCTCGTTAAATCTGTGTACGTTACCGCTTCCCGAAGGTTCAAATCGAATCTTTAAACCAACGCGAGTATTATTTTCAATAATTTTCGATCGATACAATCTTATGATAGACTTTACGGTACATTGAAAAAAAAAAGATAAGAACTAGATATTAACAAATAATCAAAAGAGGAACAATTGAATGAGTAGAACAATATAGACCTTAATGAAAATAAAGAAAATGATTTAATAGAAAATAGGAGAGGGATGGCATTCCGTAACAAGAAATGAGTCTTTGAATTTTATTCTTTCGTCACCAAATCACTAAAACTTCCCTGCTAAAAATAGCCTATGTCATTCGTTGTCTAACAACTTGATCTTTCGTTGGGAAACTAAAGTTAACCGAACAGACGAGATAGCGAGGGAGAAAGAAGTTACCTAATGTGATATATATATGCTTGTAAAAGATATTAGTATAGTTTCGCTAATACCGGGGACATGCTATTATTATTCCCACGACATTTCTGCTACTTCTCTAGTGGCCATAAAACCTGAAAGATTAGCATGGGACTTATAATACAAGACATTTGACGCATACGTCACATTTTGCCAACGTAACGTATCCTCGGCATTGTTGCGAACGCCATAAAATCTGTCTGACGCCTCTTCCGCTCTTGTCGCGGTTCGCTCTCCTATCGCCCTACCGTTATCTTTCCGCGATTCCCTCTCAATGGTTATCAAGAGGGATTATACTCAACACCTGGAGCCCCGCATTTCCCAGCTTGCGTCGGTAGTCGCGGTAGTCGCGGCGCAACCTTTACGCATTAATCGCCGCTATTGTCGGTGTCGAAGTCTCGCGCGCGGCTCTCAGCCATTTCAGCCATTCTCGCGACTTAGCGGCTGTCTCTCGCCTCGTGCAACACGCGAGTGGTCATCCCGGAACACCCGTAGGGCTGAATTTACGGTTCTCCAGTCTTGCGGCCGCGGGAATATATCTTCCTTAACACAAGGTAGCAACGAAATTAACGGCGGTCGCGCGAACTTTATGATCGTCGGTACCCCTTCCCTCTCCGCGCGGTCTCTTAATTCCTTTCCGATATCGCGGGTAGGCGTTTATTTCCCTTTTGCGCGCGCGTAGAAGCGCGTATCAGGCGAGTCCGTGACTTGCGGCTTACGCTCCTCGTAACCCATCGATTACGCTCTCATCCCGTCGGGTAAGAGGGAGAGAAAGAGCGTTCCTCATCCGAGGGGAGCGACGCGGAGAATCCCTCTCCTCGCCGGTAACTTCCAAACGATTGAATCCGCGTGCCGCGCCGACTGCCTATTAGTTTCTCATCGGCGTATTCCTTGAAATGCTACCTGTGCGCCGGGTATCTTGCGCCGAGGATTTATGACCGCGACTCAGTAATTCAGTGGGCTTGGAAAAGCGGCGATGGTGGCAAGCCATTTATAATCGCGGAATTACGAAGGCGGTGAATCATCATCAACGAATAACGAAACCGTCAATGCGATAGACTCGTTCGATGTACCTGTTCCCAGTGTACGAGTGTCTGGAAAATTTATTGAGACTAACGATAGAGATTAAGGAAGTTGCATGATACTTTAGAGAGGCTGTCATCTTCAATTTTGTGCCGAAGAAGGAATATGTTTGTGCGGTCCTCTTGGATTGGAACACGCGAGGAGGACTACGAAAATATCGCGCGAGAAGTCGCGCGTGGAAGAAAGATGGGGGGAGGAGAATATATTTTTATTTTCACGAGTTCCAACATTCTTATCCTCCGCGGAATGTCCGATCGAAAGGGACTTGTGAAGCACAGCGCTCGTTGACGATGATATAGGCATGACAGGCCGTCGCGGACCTTTCCCAAGGACTCGCGGGGTGCCTTCCCGTGACGGGCTATCCGCGGCATCCGCGCGGCATGAGGAATGTAACGGGCGAGGATCGGGAAATCGGCCGAATGGCTTTTTAACACGGCGAGGCGGTTGAATTATCGAGGAAGCGCGAATGCAACGCGGTCCGATTACATGCCTAGAAACGTGCATCTCGAAATGCGTGCGCTCGCCAAACGAAACGTAAAGCCGTCATCGCGCCGCAATTTCCGGCAAGTGTCGGACGGTGCGTCATGCCGGTGCATACGAGCTTCTTCGGCTCGTGTTAATCGTTCCCCGCTTCTGTAGATAGATCGTAAAAATAAAAGACAGGCGTACGCACACGGATATGCATATACATACCGAGCGCTTTTATGCGCCGCACCGGGGCTCGTCGCTGTTTTATTACTGAGGCACTCTATCGTATATCACTTTTATATGCATCGGTGCATATCTATTCTCTTTTCCGTGTGTGTCGAACGACGGCGGTATAGGCGGTATAATCGATTCAAAGGTGGCATGGCTATCGAAGTAATAAAATTGTCTTTCTTTTTCGCTTCGTAACTGCTCCGAGTTTTGTAAGTGCCTTTTTTTTCTTTTCTTTCTTTTTCTTTTTACGTCGCATATGCATTTTTTTCACTTTAGATCATAAGTCTATCAAAAGTTTACGGAATCGTTTATCTTTTGATTCAAACTTGTGAAAAGGCAATAATTTTCGCGCGTTTTGTAAGTTATTAAGATCGATGTTTATCAATTCACAAGTTTCACAATAAAACAGCAAAACATTCTATTTGCCTCTTAGTTTGCGAGAAATTTGAATAAAATTTTGAGTATGGAAAGTGTTTTTAATACTGTAAATTTAAAAGTTCTAAAAACCAAACGTTGGCCTTTTATTGATATTTTTGCTAAATTAAGCGCAGATTTTACAAGAGCGGATGTTTGTTGTCTGCTTTTTGTCGATTCTAGGACACCGTATAATCAATCAACTTTGATGAGTGCTTTTGGGTCGATGTAAACTTGCGCAAACAAATATTTCCAAACGTCGACCGGCTCTGCTACAAAACGAGATAACGCGAAAATGAATAGCGCACGATTCGAGGGATTAATCGGACACGGATTCAAACGAGAGAGTGAGAGAGAGGGAGGAGAGTACTTCGATATTCGATTTTGTCGAAATCGTGGTCGAGGAACGGCGGGGCAATATCGTGGGAAATGTCGCTCACGCGGAGCGAAGCGGAGCGGAGCGGAGGTTTACAATCGTAAACGCGACCACTCCCATTTGATCAAATTTTAATTCCGCTCGTGTCTGTTTAGCATAAGCGGCGGCAATGCCGTTACACAATGCGCCGGTTTAGTACAGTCGAGAGTGGCTGATATTCATCTCATTTACCCGACGATCTCCAGATTACCAATCCACTCCGGGTGCATTGTTTGCTGCTGCAGGAACCAACAAGTTGCATTATCGGGAGTTGTTGCCTATACAGTTTAACGTTATCGCGATAGATACGCGTATAAAGTGCCTACCATTTCTGTCGAATCTACTGTTAATCCCTTGGTAAATGTCAAATCGATTTCCCCTGCAGTGCAAGCTTAACGCGAGACCGTTAAACTCTTCTTATTTTCGTTAATAAATTGGACAAATTTGCCTTTTTTAATCTCTGATAAATTAGCTTGACTGGATCTTGGATAGAATTTTTTTTAAATACGCACTTGAAATTTATTTGAAAAATTAAAATTAGAATATTGGTTAGATATATATAGGGGAGACCAGGGCTATTCGTTAGGTGGGGTAATTCGTAAAAATGGAAATA
>QKQZ01022866.1:0-13253 GCA_003595255.1 Solenopsis fugax | reverse complement strand
TTATAGTTTAGAGAATTTAAAGTTTTAATACCTATTATTACATATAAAATTGAGTATTAAATATTATAATTTCAAAATTTAATAACTTAATTACTTTAGCATTACAAAAAGTAACGAAAAAGTAACGAATCATTATTTTCGAAGTAACGGTAACGGTAACGTCTTACTTTATGAAATCAGTAACGAGTAACGGTAACGAGTTACTTTTTATAAAAAGTAACGGTAACGATAACGGTAACGCGTTACTTTTTTAAACGGTAACCAATACTTTTTTAAACGTTCCCAATCCTGCAAAATACACAATTTAATACTCAACAGGTGTAATTACACGAAATACCAATAGTCCCTAACTTGTTCCGAAAAATCTGAAGCAATAAAATTCTCTATTGTGTTTATTTTTTTTTATTGTATGCAACTTTTCTTAATAATACTATATCCTTTTCTGAATAAAACAAAGCCTTAACAACAGCTTTTTTATATTTTTTTCATCTTAAAACACAAATTTCAGAATATTCCCGGGCTCGGGGCTATTCGAAACACTTGGCACTGGTCATTTTTATATGTAGTTCAAAGCAAACACATTTCCGTGTTCTATCTATAACGGCATTGTGAAGGGGAAAGTTCAATCTTTTCAAACCGTCTAAACTTTTTTTGTAATGAATACAGGACTCAGGAGATGCAAAAGAAGTCTTTCGAATAGCCCCGGTCTCCTCTACGTGTTTTTACTAAATATATAAAATTATAAGTTTTATTTATCACTTTAGAAAATGTTACATTCATTTTTAACATAAAATGTGTATAGCTAACTGTTCCATTATACTATGGCCATCTTTTCCTTAAAAGTTTGATAAGATGGCCAATGCACATGTTATAATATTTTGATAATATTAGTTTTCTAATAAGTGTTTTCTCTTTAAATTCAATAATATTATTAACTTTAAGCTCCAGTGAAGTGATATATCAAATATTATTAAAAAATAACGAAAATAAAAATATGTTTTTTGCACTTTAAAAAAACTATGGCCATCTTATCCGATTTTACCCTACCCAACTCTACCACCGGCCGAACGAACCACCACCGGCGGCGGAAATTTCGAACGTCCGATAGCTATCTACATACACATCCGTTTATACGCTTGTCCATTTCTCGCGAAAACACGCCGCTATCGATCTCGTAGATATATCGCTGCCGTATTTAGCCGCATTCAAAATTCATTCAGCCGTCGGGATTTCTCTGCCTGCGCGTCTGTGTATGCGGCCGATACGACGCGCGTAAGCGCGTACATATCGTATAAAAATCCGACGAGTATCGAGCGTTCGCCTTCACGGCTGCAAAATATCTAGCTTTTGCCATCAGCCGTCCCTCCTTTTCTCGCACAGATCCACTTTTCTTCTTTCACTCCCATTGCTACTTCACTCTTATTCCCTGTCTCTCTCTTTTTCTCTTTCTTTCCCTCGCGTGCAATCTCTCTACATATGTAAGAATCTTTTCGATTGGCATTGTGTATAGCGGGACAACGCCGGATGAGAAAATCCGCAAATCCTTCAGCCTTCGCCCATACTCGGGAATAATGGCGCATAATGGCTATCGCGTATAATGTTGAAACGATCGAGCCGAAGTTATTGAGCGAGTGAATCAAGCAGCAAGAGAGGAATTAAACGTCTTAGAATTTCGTGGTTTACGAGCGTAATAGCATCGTATTTCGCTAAAGAATTAGAGCGGAGCTGATTGAGAAGATACAAAAATAGTTCGTATTACCTGCTGTCGTATTGCTGAGTAAACTCAATTACGATAATTGCTCTGGCGTATTAGATAAATTTGATAATTGTTATGATGACAACAATATGAGGGAAATCGTAATAATCGAGAATTTTATTAGTGCAAACGCGCACGTATCGAACCATCGCGCGTGTGGTGTGTGGTGTGTCGCAGGAAAACATTCATTTCACACCAGATATTCACTGCAAACGCGTCAACTGAAAATTTTAATTCGTCAGCAAATTGAAAAATGTAACGGGTATTTTTATTTAGAGACAAAATAAAACTGACGCCCCGCGACACATAACCGAAATTCAAAAGGAAAAAAAAAAGAATCACTCCCGATCATAAATCAATCTGTTATTTCAGTATTTATAGCGCATGGATTTATACATGACCGTCGGTCATGTGCGAGGACATGTAGCTCGGACACGTCGCGTGTGACAACTCGTTTCGTTTAAATCATGCACGACGGAAGCTTGACGTCGGATGTCCGTCAGAAAGAAAAGAGAGAGAGAGAAAGAAAGAAAGAAAGGAAACGGGAGTCCACTCACGGAGATGCGTAAGCAACCGAGTCAAACGTTTCTTTATTAAATCGTTTTCAAGTAAGGTCGTACCGAGCACTCGACACTTAATTCCTCCTCTCTCTCGGTTAGAAATCCTCTTGATAACATTGATTTTCCTACCGTGAGAGGGACGAGAGCCACGTCGTTTTTCGATTACGTGTTCTTTCCAGAGAAGGAAATGCCCATCGCGAGAAGCTCTACGTGCGCATCTATCTTAAACGACGGGGAATCACGAAACAGCTTTAGACAAGCGACTCTGTGGAAGTAACTGCTTCATGATTTTACTTTCAAAGCAAGAGTGGTTTCATTTATGCATGGCACATTACTGCAAATACAGGGAATATTTTAATAACGTAATGACTTCGTTATTACATCGATTCCTTGTATATTTAAGATAATTTGTCAGAGCTCAGCGATAACATCGTTCGTCGCTGTTTTGTCATGAACGATTTGTTGTTCATGATATCTCAAACATTTTTTAAATATAATAGCACAGATATTTGATTCGAAAAATAGACTAATTTTTTTGGAACGTTTTGTGAGTTACACGAATTCAGCTTCTTAAAAAAATTTATATGTTTTGATAAATTACGAAAAATATTTAATGTCAATAGCAAGTAAGTTTTGACGACGGAATTTATACATAGTTTTTTTTTTATAAAAAAGGACATTTATGAGATATGTCAACTACTTAAAAAAAGAACGTAAAAAATTTGTTATGCCTTATCGCCATGGAAAGAGATTTTCTTTAAAGCTGGTAATATCTACCCTCCCTCATATCACGCATCATTATTTCATATTCCCCGGTACATCTTGTCAGGCAGCCTTTCGTCCTGTGCGATCGATACTTTTTCACGGCGCGATAGAAAAAAAATCAATGAATTCCAGTATGTCATCCTCTCGACGAAAACTCTGGTACGTAGCGAGCATAATTGTGTTTCCTTTACAGCAAGATATAATGTACGTACAAAAGAGACCGCCGCGTCGTGTTGAAACTAAATATAACATGTCACACTATATATATATTTTTTAAATAAATTATAAAAAACAATACAATGAAGTATAGGGGAAGGGGGGGTAAGATAACGAATTGTTAATTTTTCCAATTTAATAACAAATGACGAACCGGTGCTTAATTTATTAGACTTTAGATGATAATAAATAATATGTGACAATTTTATTTCAATCTGTCCATAAGAATAGATAATATAATAAGAAATGTGTTTTGAAAACACCCATCCGTAATTTTTTAGTATTTGTTCATAAAGAATGACATAATTATAACAAATATTTTTATTTTCTCTAGAAAATCACAATAGTGTATAGCTAAAAACGTATACAATAACGTATTCATATTCTTTAATTTTCATGTTGCAAAATTTATATTTGATAAACAAATAAATACGGCGACTGTGGGTAAGATGACGAACATCATGTATGAGCAAGATAATGCATTTGTGCATTAGTTTTTTCGATCTTAACAGCATTCTGACTATATAACGTAATTTTAATCATAATATATATCGTAATATATATCACAATTTTAATAATTTTATTTTTGCAGATTATATAAGTATTTTTCGTTCCATGTACGTTTTTCTTTAACCATATTGTAATATCAAAATAATATAAGATTATTATATTTTATAATAAATCTTTTGTATTCATAAGAGTACATTTATAACTTTATTTGAGTGTTTTTCATCTTAGTCAGTATTAAAAGTCATCTTACTCGCATATGGGGGCAAGATGACGAAATTGACATATCCTAAAAGAATTTAAATTGTAAAAAATTCTAGTTTATTTAACAATTTCTAAGTTTTACTAATGATAAGCAAGATTTTAGTGAATCTGAAAAAAAAATACATTGTTATTTTCTTATCCTCCTCTCCCCTATGTGTCTCAAACAATAGTATTTTCGTGCACACTTCTCAAGTACATACATCTGGTAGCCAACGAACAATCTAACATTTGGTGAATTATCACAAATTATTTTATGCAATTACTACATTGCAGAATAATAATAATGCTTTATATAATTTTTATTCTGATTGTTTTATAAAGTTTAAATTATTATAATAGCGAAAGGAATTCTAGATCGCTGTATGAGTGTGTGTGTGAAATCCTAATGGATAAGAATAGGAAAAGCGAGGGACGAATAGTGTAGTGAAAAATAGTGAAATGGTACAGATCGAAATATAATAATCATCACAATTTGTAGAAATTCTACTTCATAGCGAAGTTTTATGACTTTGGCTTTTGTCGCATGGATGACCGTGCTCAATCTTCGATCTTCCAATCTCGCCCATCTTTATCCCAAGCGATCGACACTTTTTCCTATCCCGTCACAAAAGAAAAACACGTGAGAAAGATAGCGAAAATCCGTCGTGTCACTCCGCGAAATTACATCATGTCGTTGCCGAAGCTTATGTTATAAGGAACGTCTGCATTACATGCAATGAATACATTTAAAAATTGCATGAAAGACACTACAAAATATTTTTTCTATGAAACACATTACAATCGAAATAACTGAAGGTTCATAGTCTCTCAAGAAAGCCCTTTTCTCGTTCGCAATAAACGGGTTGCTATTTTTCATTCAATCGTATATATGTATTAATGATTTAATTGTATAATATATTTTTTAAATTAAATAAATAGAATTGATAATAAATATATGAAATTTTCATGTATTACTTAATCGTGTCGCTTGCGTGATCTTCAATTTGATATTAAGGAACGCTATAATATTTGTAAAACTATTTGTAAATTTTGTGCGGTACCTTCTTCTATTTTCCACTTTACGAGATAGTGGTATTCCGTTTCTTGGAATATTCAATTAGCACCTTTGCATTTAATGAAGACGAACGCTCAAGCAGCGTCGGGATAACCGCAAACGTTATCTAGTTACTTGCAAAATCGAATCCGCCTGCAGCTGTGATGCGCGCGTAGGAAATTTCCTTTCATCCGAAGATATTTGTAACTGAAGCTGCATACATTTCAAACGAATTAATTTAATAGTATTTTGGCCCGGGGTGATATTTTTGCAATAAATCCTTTACAATGTCTTAATATGCTGGATAACATCGTTATTAAAAATTGACAATCAATTTAATTGAAATATTAATATTGATTAGTAGTAACATAGATACTACTAATCAATATTACTACTATTAGCATAGTAGTAACAGCAGTAACAGCTGTCATCATTAATTTCTATTTATCTCTTCAAACTACTCTTTAAGAAAACTCGAAAATCAAAGAAATCTTTTTCTAAAATTTTTCAAATATCAAAGATATTATTTCTAGCTTCAATTTATATTTAAATCCGTATCGGTACGCAGTTTATAAAACTGAATAATGCATTTAATAATCAATATAGAATATTATTAAGCACCGAGATACGCTTCGACCGAAAAATGTGTTATTTCTTGTGTTATTTACATATCGATCTAATATTCAATTTATCATAATTTAACAGTGATTTACGAAAGTTAATTATAAACTGTTTTGTTTGTTTTATTTACTTATTATCGAACTATAAGACACGTTTCTGTGAATTTCTTGTTATATCAATTTGCTACGTTAAGTTTATAATTGAAAGTAAATCCTCCTATTTCATATAACTAATGTCAGAAGAGCTTCCCGAAAAAGATGAAGGATGGGCGCAAGACACGGTTAATATCCGTTTCATGCTCCTTATATTTTCATTTCGCGCAATATATTACCACGAAAATATGGCAAATTAAATTTTCATTAGAGTCATGGATGTTAAGCCGATTATTTTTTCTTAATGTGAAAGTAATGAAAAATTACTTGAAATTCAATATTTATTATCGATATAAATGCTATTGGATAGAAGAATGTTATAAAATAAATTAAAATTATCTGACATAAAATACAGAATTCTATGTAATAAGTAGTAACAGTTGTAACAGCAGTAACATTTGTCATCTTTAATTTCTATTTATCTCTTTAAATTTATCTTTAATAAAATACGAAAATCAAATAAATCTTTTTTTTTAAATTAAAATATCAAAGACAGTTCAATATAACACTTTCTTTATAATTTAAAATTTTTAATGTTTATCTTATGAAATGAATGATTTATTTATTTGTATAATGTAAAAAGATATACTTCTTTTAAAAGAATACACGAAATGTATAATGACGACGCTGTAGCTTTGTGACTATAATCAGAATAGAATTACAAAGGTTGTAAAATCCAAGCATGTACGAACATGCATTCGATATTTTTCATAGTACCTTTTATCTAGACACACATAATATTGGAGTGGATTGATGAACTACCATTCTCTGAACACTATAAAGCTTCAATAACTCATAGAAAAGATAAACCTATTCTTACATCCGGATCTTCGATCATCATTTAAACGGCGTTTTAAAGTCATAACGATATTGAATAAAATAAAAATATGTACAGCATAATATCGATGAACTTTACGGTTGTATAAAATTGTATGGAATAAATAAAATTATAGAAAATTGGATTTTTTAAATTTACATTAATGAATAAAAATTTTATCTCAATATGTTTCTCAATATGCTTACCAACTTTTGATCAATTTTTTTTAACATTGAAAGTAAATATTACGAAAAGTAATAATATCTTGCGTTTTATGTTTTATGTGCAAAAAACACGAAAATAGTCTTATCTTTGATCAAATATTTGTACTATCCTTTGCCATTAACTAAAATTATGGTGCCATTATAGTCTTTATAGTTATAAATATAGTCATGACGAACATGTGTTATTTCTTATCTGTTATCAGTCTATCATTATTGTCACTTGTTATCTTAATTGTATATATTGATTTCGTATATACGATTATATTATAGAGAAAAAAATAATGGTAATAACGACTAAATGTAAATTAAGTATTGTAAGTAGAAAATAAAATAATATATATTTCAATTACATATATATTTCAATTACATATATATTTCAATTACATATTAATATATACTTCTTTTTTTATAAGTAATTATATATAAGTTTTATATATATATATGTATGTACAAATAAAAGTTATATATAATTATTTTTAAATGCATAAACGTTGTTTTTATAATCGTTACTAAATAAATTATAAAAATACTATTTATTATAACGTGTATGAATTTTTTTTAAAGCGTTACTAATTAAAGGCAGGTAATATGGAATATCCGTTTTTAAATTAACATTACTTCAGTATAAATGTATATTAAGACTTCCAATTTATGTACTTTTAAGAAATGTTAGCTATAACATCCAATTAATAAAAGTCGCTTTCAAATTTAAATCCAACTTCAGTATCGACAAAAAAATAAAAAGTGAAAATGAATGAAGAAGTTTAAAGAATGGATGTAATATGGAATATGGGTCAAATTTCAGGAACAGTAACGAAATTTAATTAAAACATTAATTTAATAAATAAAGAGCAAACATGTTTATTTATGTAAACTGATAAAAGTACAATTGAATAATTCATATTTTGTAGATGGCACGTTAAATACAAAATGACATTATTAATTACACATGAACGATAGGAAACAAAATTATAATAAATTTTAAATCATTAAATCATTATGTAAAATGAACATTATTTTCATTTAAAATAAATATTATTATTTGTAACAAAGAATAAAACGTTTATATTTTTGAAATTATCAAAATTATCAACTTGAGCTGTTGGTAGCATTGGTTCAAATTGGCAATTTTTATTATTTTAAATTTCACGAAGATATACTTTTGAATTGTATTCTTTATTTATATTTTTGTATTTAAGTAATCTAGAAAATGACAGTTTATATAAAATAAAAATTATTGTATATGAGAAATAAATTTAAAAAATACGAAAGATTTAAAAAATGTAATTATATTTATATATTAAAATTAATATTTGTATATTATAATGTCTTTTATTTTTTATAAAGAAGATATGATATATAAACATAACACATTATTTGCATATCTTGATGTAACAAAATTTTCTCGTGTCAATAAAAAAGTTAAGAATCACATTTAAACAACATAGCATTATTTATTTAATATTATTGAAAGCGTTTATAGAATATACACATTAAAGAATTTATTTCGAGTTCGGACACGGTTAAGATAATACTGTAATTTTATTGCTCTCCAGGAGCAATAAAAATGAATAAGTGTTTGTATAGAAAATACATTGTCGCACAAGATTTATTCATTATAGCATGTTTTGTAATAATTGTAATAATTTCTAGCGATTGCCACCTAAATGTAATACTTTTATTTAAAAAAATTAATTACTAATCCATATTAATAGACTATTCGATATTACCTGCCTTTACCCTGTGTTATCGAAATCTCGATAATTATATCTTATTTTATTGAAAATACAATACAAATTTTAATCGAGAATGAAGCAATTTAATGATTTATTTCTAGACAATCTTGATTTATTTTTTTCAAAACTTACCTTGCACCGTGGACGGTTGTAGTCCTCGATCTCGTCTTGATTTTTTCAGGGCAACTTGCATCCGTCGCGTCCTACGAAGTCTGTGATCCTGGGATTGTCAACGCGAGAAATTCTTTGCCTCGCGTAATATAAATTTGTCATTTTGAATATTTTCATTACGGACACGACGTCGCGATTTTTAATTGCATATTTGTTATCTGATAGAGAATTAATAGAGCGAATTGTCGAGACGGAAAGTCACGTATCGAATGTGCAAAATGGAAAATTACATTGCCGTCGGTTCATTTCTTTCTCGAGACCAGAGATGTGTTGGAGCCTCGTGGCATTCAGCCGGTTGTGCTCTCGCTTATCCTCGTGGATGGTGTGTTTTCCTTGACAGGGAATCCCTCACTCGCTTCACATCATGACAATGGCATCCGCAAATATTGTACAGACGCAAGTCGTTCGCTCCATTTCCTCTTTACGTAGGATCTTTGATAATCGTTACGATATTGCGGATTGACAATCACGAACTTTACGGTTTTCGGTTAGTTATTTCCGAGATCCTCGACGGTCTGACAGTCTTCTCTTCTATCCTCGAGCTGACAGGTACGAATGCTCCCAGCTGGATGTGTACTTACAAATTGCTCCGCCACCAAGACGCGTCGGAGGAATCTTCGCCCGGGAGGGACTCCCTCGTTGTTGGCACGCGGTGCAAGATGTGAGGAACGGGGATAAACTTCTAGAGCACACGTGGAGCGAACGTGCGTACTACGTGCGTGGGTGGTAGCGTACTACTGAGTTTCACGTTCGCGAAAAGCCAATCCCGACCCACCCCCACCGCATCGCATCCTAGGCACCCTTCCAGGTCCTCTAGCACCCTCTTCGCCTCCCCGTTTTACCACCCAGGACTCGCGCACAGGCAGTCTCCTCTCACTCTCTCTCTTGATCTCTCTCACTCTCTCTCTTTCTTTATCTATCTATCTATCTCTCTATCACTCTCTTCTCATCTTTTTTTCCTTCCTTTTCTCTCGGTCGAAAGCGAGTTTGCGCCTCTACTCGCTTCATCGCGACTGCTACACGCCCTACCGTTTCGCTTCTCTTCGCCAACAATAACGTTCGCGACAATTTCTTTCACTCATTGGGTTTACCTCACTCGCAGATGGTTTCGCTCGACTGTCCTTTTAGAGAGAGGTAAAACGCCCGCCGGGGTAACAGCGGTTTGCTGTGCACAGGGTGTCTCAGATTCACCGCACTACTTTCCGTTTACCTTTTGAAGTTAATTCTAAATTTAAAGTCGATTCTCTTCTTTATAACAAGAGCATCAAGGGAGTAAGAGTTTCGCAAACGACCCTTTCAAGAATTAAATACAGGAATAAGGTAGAGCAAATAAATTTAACAGACCCGACGAGGAAATTAATAGATAAAAAAACTATGAGGAACATTATACGTTTATATATCTACTTCGGGAAAAAAATTAAGAAATACAAGATAAGTAATTCTCTTGTATTTTTGGCAATTTCTTCCTTGTCGAGTTGAAGAAAAGATTCTCTAGGATGTACTGGAACAGCGATCGTAACATGCACTCTCTGCAGACATTTTTTGCAAAAAGGAAGGTACTTTCTTTCGAAACGCATATTTTTATTGTACGAACGAGCGTTTTCGATTTGTTTTATTGATGCGAAATGTATCAAAAGGGATTTTGTTTTTAAAATATCTCTTCGTTGTTTGTGAATTGATTGCACGCCAGCATACCTTTCCGAATTCTTTTTGGTATACGGGCTACTCCAATATTTGCGTTCGATTCCTCCGTTCAATCGTATTTCTAATAAGAAACGAATGATTACTTCACGGTCAACGTCGTCCTATTGGAAGGGATCAAACAGCGTTTGAAGAATCAATCCTCCTTTGTAATCTCCCCTGAGTCTCTTCTTTATAGAGAATATCGCGATTATGTCTCCTGGCAGTTGCATTGTTTCTATCATTTTGATGTTACGTTCCTCTTATGTAAATGCAAAAATAAAACGTCTTGCCTTTCAATCTCCGTAATGAGACATTCTAGGTAAAAACTTGGCAAGGAAGGTAAAAACTTGGAAGATTTTAAGGATATAACAATTAAGTAAATTATCTAATTAAAAGGACTCGCTGCAAGTTAAATTTGAATTAAGCGTAGTAGAAACGTCATGTTATAAAAAGCATGGAAATAAATCTCTGGATGTGTCGGAGTAAAAAACGTAAGACAGATATTTTTTCATTCTGCGCAGCATCGAGAATTATTGTACTTATAATACAAAAATAATGTTCATCGCAAGAGTCATTTCTGTCACTAAAATCAGTCTTACATCCTCCGAACATAATCGAATGACGTTCGTGCGTGTTTAATGAGACCCAACTCGATTTAATCAGCCGAGATGATATCGGTTATAGTCAAAACGACCGATAAGCCTATCGGGACAAAATAGCGAATTTTTCTTTCGAAAATTTCGAGGGTCTAGCCTGCTAACCCTCCATTTGTTTTCTTGTTATGCTCGAAACTACCCGTCGTTGATTGGAAGGGTCTCTGACAAGATGGGTCATTTACAAGTGGCCGACGAGGACCTATCACCGGTCGGGCTCGGAGTTTTTCACTCTTCTCGACAACGCCGAGAGTCAATTGGAAACGCCGATAGTTACGGAGCTTAATTTACGGATGCAAAGTAGCTTAAGAAGTAATAACGTTGTTCAACGAACCATTACATCATAATCATAAATATGATTTTCTATCTTCTCATGCCGTCGCTTGACTTAATAAAAGTCGGATTCTCCCTCTAAAATACTTTCTCAAAAGCTACACGTGTTTTTGCGACGCTATTATAGTTTCACTTTAGTAGGCCATACGTGTTACAAACCGTGTAGAAATGTTGGTAAGATTCTAATAATGGCCCGATTAGTTGACCTTAATATAAATTTGAGCCCTGTGTGGCATGTAACAAATTATTTACAAGGCCCTTATATGGAAAGAAAAAAAATTTTTTTTAATCAGATTTCTGTTGTTTTCTTATTTTAAATAATCAAACATAGACCTTATTATCAAATAAAATTTAAATAAAAGGTCTTTATTATGCCCTACAAATAAAGACTCATTGAATACTTATTTTTCTTATATGTAGTGTCATTCATAAATCCTTATGTCATTCATAATCCTGTGGTTCTTATAAGTTAACCCTAATAAATATTTATGTTAAGTTAAAGCTTTCTTATTAAATACTGAGGACCTCATCATTAAATAAAAATAAGAAATTTTTTCTTATGACCTTGGTAAAAAGTTTTTCATATATAATTATACATAAAAATCATAAATTAGGTAGGCTTTAAGGAAATAAATTAAGAATATAATGTTCAATGCCAATTAAGAGCCAAACACAAGGTCTTCGCGTGTGAATCCATATATTATTCCAATAAATATTAGAATGAGCTGAGGAGCCGCGACAGTTATTGTTGTCGAGAATAATATATACTTGATAATTTCTTGTGTTGAAAATGTATTAAAATATAAAAAACGTTTCGACCTTATACGATCGGTCTTCTTCAGTGTACAATTCTAACGATTCTCGCGTGTAAGATTACATTATTTGGAGTCCAAACTTCTCCTTGTTATATTGCTTGCAATAATGCATCTTCTTAGTTACAACTCATTTCGACGAACTATTTATCGCAGAATATCTTTTAGGATCGTCTTAGGTGACCGGGTTGCTTTCTGCAACATATATTATTCTTCGAAATTTACATAACAAACGTTTCGGTCTCTATGATTTGGACCATCCTCAGTGTGACAGCATATTTATCGCATTGAGTATCGCATTATGTGAATGTGTTCGACTAATTGTAATGCGATATTCAATTTGTTAACAACTTTTAGACCGGTTATGTGTATCTGACTCGTAGATTTTTGCCAAAACATATGCTGTCACACTGAGGATGGTCCAAATCCTAGGGACCGAAACATTTGTTATGTAAATTTCAAAGAATAATATATTGATTCACACGCGAAGACCTTGTGTTTGGCTCTTAATTGGCATTGAACACATTATATTCTAAATTATATATACAGGATGTTCCAAAACCCACGATAAATATTTTAATGACAAATTCTTTGGAAGATTTTGAGACGAAAATTTTAATACCAAAATGTCGAGGCTATAATAATTTTCAAATGGGAAGAGTTTAAAGATTACGAATGACAGGGCTAGAATTTTGCGCGCTTAAGGATGTCAATGTGCTCCCCTGAACCGAATGCCTTTTACAATAATGAAATTGTAAAAATACGCAATGAGAGTTTTATTAAGAATCTAATTCTGCCTATAATAAATTTAATATAAAATCAGATAAATATTTGTACATAATAGTTTAATAATTATGTCAATATTGATGTATCAAATATCAAAATTATTAAAATATCAATCATCATTTATTTGGTCCATACGATAAAAATCTTTATGTAAGATCGGCCTA
>QKQZ01022863.1:0-23974 GCA_003595255.1 Solenopsis fugax | reverse complement strand
CTCGTGGAACTCGGTGGGTTGAACGTTTTTCTTCATTCGTGATATACGACAGTCGCACAATGTAGAGGGTACCTCTTATTTTATCACTACCGAATATGACGGAAATTGCACTCGGACCTAACGCATCTGAAACTTCGCAAAGTTTTAGTACGAAGGAATTAGATGCCCGTTCCTATCAGAGACGAAACTGTTATATTTTAATGCAATCTTGTCTAGGAAAGATGATTGCGATTACACGGTGCAGTTAAGATTGAAGTCTTCTTGAATTAAAAACCATCTTAGTCTTCAGAATTGTCTGTGACATTTATTTATATAGATGCATTTTATAACAAATGGATGTAATGATCTTTTAATTGTTATTGCTCATTGTTAAAGGATTGGATAAAATTATTCTTCGCATTGTGCAGCACCGACCTGGCGCGTGTCTCGCATTTTCAACATGATCTGCCCCAATTTGTCAGTGACTATTTGTAGGGTGAAACTCGTCTGGCCGATTGCCACTCCTTGGTACACAGTTGGAATTTATAGTCATTGGTCCATCTTTGGGTACGACGTATCGGACAAAGTGCGTCTAGAATTACTGACTTGCTTCAGCCTGTAATCCGATTACGTTAATGTAAAAATATAACGGAATATCGTTAATTATATCAAACGCGTTGTTCTCGGAGTTCTCAGAAATCTCAGCCGTCGCATTTGTCTATTTTACGTTGTGATCAATTCTCAGAAAGAGCTTGTCAAATTTGCTATTTCGAACGAGAAACTTTGCTCCCAACTTGACAGAGGAAGTCGACTACCGGAGCGCGAACCGCGTTTAAACACTTTTCATCGCCGGAGAGCAATATCTCCACCTTCCTTCCTGCGCCTTTGTGCTTCTTCTCTAATTTTACAAGGCGTTAAGTGCCACTTTGTGCTCGATTCTTCAACTCCGCCGATACTTATTTCCGCCTTTCTGTCGCGCAAATGAGTGCAAGCGTTTGCCATAAACCTCTCTGACGACACCTCGTAAAACTACATCCTTTATGTCCAAATTCATAAAAGAACATTGATAATCATAAAGTATTATTAGCTCATTAATCAAAAGTGTTATAAAATTATAATCTCTGTGAAACTTAAGTGAGAAATTGCAATACGTCAATATTAATAATATTAATAACAAAAATGCAACGCATTAAATTATATGTCTGTACATAATTCAGAAATATAATGTGCAATTGAATTGGAAAGTTTTTTTGTATTACATTGAAATACATTAAGACCGAATCAGATACCATGTGACATTGCGCTAATTAGTACAATAATAATAAATAAGATGGATTATGTACGCAATCAATGAACATTAAGTCAACATAACTGAAGATGTAAATATAGATTAGAACATTGGAATAGTGTTCGCAAGGAGTGAGCGATGTATATTGGGTAACTTTAGGATCCAATTAAAGTGACGGCATGCTAACGAGTATCGAAATAGTATCGTTACTATAGTGATGCATCGATTAGCCGGCTCGGAGCCATCCACGATGTAAACGATGCGTGGGCGTAAACCATCCTAAAATTCGACGTACAGGAGACGCGCGTGAAATAACGTGTAACGTTTCTAATAATACGTTGCATGCAATGTAATAATTTAGAGTAACTAAATTTTCTTAAAGAGCAATTTACTTTTGTAATATCAAACTAATATAATTAATGAAAATACATTTATACTTGATAATTATTTTACATTAAAATTGTAATATTAATAAAATTTAATTATTTTATATAGGAATATCAAATGCTAAAAATTTATTACTTAAATTCTTTGTCGGGTAATTTGTTTTTCTATTTATAAAATGACGACTTGTTTTTGCTAGAATAATTAATTCCGGAAAATATAATATATAAAACAAAATTAAGATGTTTTTATTCTTTTGTAATATTTAGGCGCAATAGAAGAAATTAATAATTATAAAATCAAGAGAACGTGACAATTAGGTGACGAGACAAATGACAAGTAACATACTAAGAATAAGTGCGTGTCAATATCCTCACGAAGGGATCAAATAAGACAACAGTCTTGATAAGTGTGCTCGTTAGGAAGAACCCTGCGGGGGTGGCGTGAAGGATAACTTAATGGGGAACACGTTGAAGATACAAAATAAACCGCGGAAGAAAGCAAGCTCGTTAACGTCGATCGCATCATGTTTCAGAAACAGCTTAATTGGTCAATTACCTGTCAAAATTTTTTTGGACTTCAAAAGTTACTCATCAGTTTTCCGTCGTAATTTCAACGTGTGAGATTTGGCGAATTTTATTTTGTTACATTCTACAGAATAATATAATATTACAAGCCATTATAATTATTATTAATGGCAGCAATCTATTATTTCGTATGAATTATTAGCAGAAAACTTTCTCATTAGTCTCTGAGAGAAAAACAATTTTAATATCGTAGATAAAATTAAACTATTACTATGTAAACTATAACTAAAATTATAGTTTGACAACTTAAGCAATATACATTCATTTTCATTATAAATCCCTATGCAGCACAAAACATTCCAGCAATATTTTAGCAATATTTTCAACATTTTTGCAATATTACTGAAATAATGCAATGTTGCTGCAATATTGCTGAAATGTTCTGTGCTATAGGTTCCTTTGTAAATAATTATAGTTTTACTTTCAGAGAACATACTGTCAAAAATTTTCTTCTTTCAAAATTGCTCTTGATAATTACTCCGAGAATGTTACTCTCAACAGTTTTACTTTTTGGAAACTGCTGCCGATAGCTTTGTCATCCATCTTTTAGAAGCCTCGTTGAGTTAATTGCACTATTACGCTGTCTAAACAAGGTGATATTTAAAAATGGATCTCTTATACCACGATCGTTCTGAACTGTCCACCGTTTCCAATCTCGAAGCATCCGAATGCAAGTACTCCGGATTAAAGCCTGGCACCAAGATGGTGGATCTGCGGACGATAGGCGCGGCCGGACGACGCTGTTGGTCCGAATGCGACCAATCAGGATCGGACAAAAGTCTGTACGGCGATGCCACGCCATCCACCACGTCGGAACACGGCGCATGCCGAGGAATCACGAATTAAAATACCTTGCTCTATACCCTCGGCAGTCGCCCGTCGACCCGTGCGTCATACGGTCGCCCTCCGATATCTTTATAACGTGCAGTGTATAGTCCGACGGTTGCTATCATCATGATCAACGTGGTGCAGAAATGTTCATAGTTGAAGTTGTCAAGTTGATGTAAAAGAAGAGTTATTTACAAAGACGGGCATAAACTATTGCAGAAATTTTCATCGAGTGTGATTGTAATAGTTTGTGTTCTTTTTGCAAAACTCTACAAAACCGCTGATGATTAGGACGAATCTGCATGATTAATAGTGTTCTGCATTAATCTTTACATCACAGTCGACGGTATAACATTCAGCATGAGAATTTTACAAATATCCAAAGGAGTTTCATATTACATTATTGCCCCAGACATATTTAACTAGTTATGACTATTAATCTTATTTATAACGCCACTGTAATACATGGAAGAGCCAAACACTATACATTTCAATAATCAAATACGATTTTCCATACGACACAGATTTTATATTCCTAGATATCATAATTTTCATAAAACTGTGTTATAATTACAATAACCACTAGTGTTTCTGTAAATCAAAAAATTCAAGGAAGGATTAACAACAACGAAGTGTAATGATAAATGAGCTAAAGCTTTCTTAGATTTATTCGACGATGTAAAAAAAAATGTGACCAGTGCCAAAGTACATTGATTTACATGCCAAATGCGAGTACACATCGAACAACTGTAGCGACTCTTATTATACGGAAATTATCGTCAATGAAATGTAAAAGAATTACATTGACTGCCATACCGAATTGAAAGACTAAGATTTAATAGTGTGATAATAGAGTCCATAATTTTTACATATTATATTTCAATATTGTGTAAAAAAAGTCGAATAGAAAAAAAGAAAATAATTGGGATAAACAGATAGTAACGATTATTTAGTGTTAATATAAAGCTTATTATAAAATGTGCCATAGCTGTTATAATGCAAAATACAATACTACGCAAAGTGAAATAAAGCAAAGTATTATTATAAATAATAAATCTAATCTTAAATTGGACGCTCACAATTATTATAAAAATTATTATTATAAAACAATCATTAATAAGACGCCTTAACACTGAGTGACAACCTTAAATTAATATTGCAAATTAATTTAGCGCTGACAATTTGAATTAAACCACTCTGAATTTCGTTACTTTAATCCAGTGCACAACAACAAATTAAATTTGCAATTTATCTTCTGGAAGTATTCTCACGATTGAGCGGAAGACAAACGTGGAACATTATTTTTTAATCTCTCAGCGCTTTGAACCGCACGAGAAACATCAATCATTGTGTGCGCGAAAAAGAAAGATTATGTTCCGCACGTAGTATCGAATTGAGATCGGTCCCGCTCGATTTTGGACACCGGTCCATCGAGTTCAAAGGAGTCATGGACGTGAGCGTGGAGGAGACCGAGCTCGACGTCGGTTCGGCAAGCGACGAGTTGGAATCGTCGGCCGTGGAACCAAAGCTCGCGCGACGTCCGACACCGCGACCCTTCACAATCGAGAGTCTGATCGGTAGCGCGCGAGAGAATCACGATACCGGCGGAGGTGGCGTCATGCGGGACGACCGGACGAACGGCAGCGAAGAGGAAGAGCACCGGGACCGGGACCGGGAATACGAGCTCTATCAGAGGCACTACCTGGCTACCGCGGCGGCGACCACGTTGCCCTCAGGTGAGTACATTTTTTTTCTATTCAATTAGATAAGCGACACTAGAAACAGAAAATTTTAATAGTTTAGCATTCTCTTTTATTCAAAATGTTTTCCTCCGATCACTACTGCAATTGGAAACTTTTATACAAATGCAAGATTTTAAAAATGAGATCTTTTTTGTTTGCGGTGTACGTATGAAGCATTCTAATTATTATCCTTTGTAAGGAAGGTCTGATTAAATATTGAGGAAATTACTTTAAGAACTATTTAGATGAGAAAGCGGATGTGAGTAAAAACTTAGCGTCGCGACTGTAGCTTAAAATACAGTGGCTACAAATACATAAAAATGGACGAATCGATAACTGCAGCGAAGAAATCGCATTACATCTACATATCTGCTGTATTTGTAGTATTTGAGCTTCATTCAGCGTTTTCACTAATCTTCTACAATAAACATAATAAAGTTAATATATAAATTTAGACCAAATTTATTATTGTAAATGTTATTAGAAATATTTTATATGGAATTTAGAAAATGATTTTTATATGAAATAAATAATGTAATATATTCTGAAGTCCTTCGTAAAATTGAAATTCTTACTACGAAACTAATTTTTAAACGGTCACATTTTCAATCTTTCATATATTTATATTTTTGATCCATTGATTATAAATAAACTAATGAGTTTTTCAAATACGAATTAATATCAATTTGTATTAATTTGATAGCTGTTTTATAAACGTTCAATATATAAAAGAAAAATTTATCATTTAATATATAATATGCTATAGAAATTAATTGGGGAGGGGGGGTACTAAGATTATTATATACTCTTACATAATCTCTTACACGTGTGTGTGCATGTGTTCTTTTTTGCATTAAGTTCGTGAATATCGTTTTCCGTCGGAAGAATTATGGCGCGCATTAATCCGGCTAGACATCATTAATCGACACTAACTCTATCTCATAATAAATGTGGGTAATTACATTTAGAGAATCGTGTACATACGAATTAAACCAATTATACGAAATAACGAAAATGTTAAAAATCATATTTGCTTGCTACAACATTGGACATATAACAGTTTCTGATTTTGAGAAGATTAAAGACTGTGCATCCCCAATATGCCTTTTTTATTAATAATTGAGATATAACTGTTTAATAGAAGATTTTGCTGCAAGATAAGTAATATTATAACACGGTTGCTACTAAACATTATTGTATAACAGCGAACAAAAGAGCCGCATTGTCAAGTATTGCTCCAAAACGTGAAAAGACCAGGTGTTGGCGATGTTTCACGAACTATAATTTGCGATCACGGATATATACATAATTGAAACCTTCGGAGTCTACCGTTTTTTCTTATGTATATTCGGTCATATGTCTTATGTATATTTAATTTGTGCAGTATGAAGCAATTCAAACTCCAAGTTTTGTCGCTATACATTAATTTATAATTGCAACGCACAATTGATATGTTTCCAAATTTCGTCGACATGAGAGAAAATTGATTTATGTTATGAGATCATAGAATTTAAAGAAGAATAAACGTGCACATGTGTAAGACTAGAATTTAAGCAACAAGAAGATCGTAATACAATGCCAATAAACGAAAATAGGATTAATATTAAGAATACACTCACAAAAAAGGCTATTTTTAGACGCGAAAATAATTATTCAGCAATTAAAAAATTTATTAATATAAAAAAATGTTATATTAATATTAGAAAGACTAAATAAATAAAAATAAAACGCAAAATTCGATTCATCTTGTAGTTCCATTCATTTATCATTATTTATAACGGACAAATTTAGCACAAATAAAAATTATCTACGAAACCAATAGTACATGTACATATTTTATAGCTGTTGTTTTATTAAGTAACTTTATACTTTTACATGATCTGAAATGTCTGTCTGCTATTATCTTCAATAAATAAAGATGCGAATATGTACGCGTTTATTTTTTTTAAGAATATTTAGCTAAATAAAAAATTTAGAAGTATCATTTCAAATTCAAAAACACATTTTTAACGTTATTCAGTATAATTCAGTATAATCGAATTACATTTTAGTCGCAAATATTTATGATGTTATGTATTAATAATCACTAAATTAAAATAATTAAGCAGGTTAAATCAGTATCAACATTGGTATTTTAGAATTGAGTAAACGACGTGATATTTATTACCTAAAGCATCTTGCTAAATCTAGATCGTCTTTATATATCTCTGCGATATAACCCTTAAGTCTGCCAATTATCTACCTATTTACCTAAATCCATTCGTTTATCTAAATCCGCCAGTTATGAAGGTTTCGTCTGTACAGGTTTTGGCGTGCCGCTCGGATTATACAGCGCTTGGCTACCGATGCGGATGTATGGTGGTAGCGGTGCATCCGGCGTCCCGATGCTGCCGCCTCAGCATCCGTCCGCCGGCTACCCGGCTCACCCGGAATTGCATCAGAGTCGACTGTCGCAACCCTCCATACCGCCGTCCAGTCATCCGCAGGGATACTACCCACTGGATGGTTGCCGTCGTGTCACGAACCAGCGTGCACCAAGCAGCTTCACCGACAGCGAGGACGAGGACGGCAGCGTTGGATCGCCGGCGTCGCCGGCACATGATCTTTCTAAGTCTCGACACGGTGAGTTTAACATTTTTTTAACATTCTTTAAGGCAATATAATAAAGACTATATAATCACAAAAAATTGCGGAAAGAATCTTCATAAATTATGTTGGTTTCTTTGAAAATAATAGAATATTTACAGAAAAAAATAAATATCAGTCAAATGTATGGATTATCGCAATGTGTGTTGTATCTTCTTTCTGAGAAAAAATAAGTTTGATATATTTTATTCCATGTACTATCTTTTATAAAATAATCATTTTGATTTTATGATTAAATTATGTACAATTTAAATAATTTAGAAAAACTTAAACAAAATATTATTGCTAAAAGTACGTTATAATGTTACATCTTTCGAACATAAAAAAAATATGTGCGTGTGTGAGTGTGTAAAGTGTGAGAAATAACGCACATGATTAAATATACTCGCTAAATATAACTTTATAAGTTAGTCAAACAACTATATCAAGCGCCTATAAATGCAAAAAATGCTATGAAACACTTTTATTTGTTTTCTAGAGCATGTGCGAATAATTTGTCTTGAATAATATACGATAATAACTATACAATTATATTTGAATAACATACCATATCTCTTAAGGGGTAACGCCACTCTAGAGCCCCCAAAAAAGGCTTATTTTTGATCATTTTTTTACGGAAAAACGAAAACAGTAACGCAAAATCCTTTTCAAGTATCTTATTCTACATACTTTAAAGTATAAAAAAAATTTTTTTTGCATTTTTTTATTACAAAATGACGGTGACAAAGCTTGGCAACGATGATCACTCGTTTCGGAAAGTGCCTCACGGCCGGAAAGAAATCTGCTCCAATTTTTGCTGTAGAACAAAATTTTTTTTTAATTCTTTATGTCATTAGCTAGCGAACTACGTACGGAAATTAAAAAATAATTTTTTTTTGTAAAAATGACAAGTTTGAAAAAAATTTTCATTTTTTGACGAAAAATTTTGCAGAAAATTGTTTATAAAAAAAAAGTTTACAACGAAACGTAAAATCCGTACGTAGTTCGCTGATTAATGTATTTTAGAAGCTACAGTTAAAATTTCAAGTAAATCGGTTAAGATTTATGGGAGTTATGTGTCCGGCCAGTTTGAAAAAAGTGATTTCGAGAAAAACGCGTTTAAAGTTTTATGTAACAATCAGCGATAAAAATTTTTCGTTTACCTTTAATCGGCGATGCCTGCACCATACAATTGGCCTTCCTTACTGATGTTTTCCTCTTTCTGACCCTTCTTGGCCGACTTTAAAGATGATCGCGCCTCTTTTGCTGCATCTATCAGCGAGCGCTCCGAAAACTTAATGCGTCGCGCGTCAATCTCGAGGCAATAGCAATTCGGTCCAATAGTCATGCTTAGTTCTTCCATAATTTTCACAAGGTTTGAATATCCATCATTGTACGTGCAAACAGCAATATTACTTGCAGTATCAATAATAACTTTGCCGCTGGAAACTGATTTTGGAGCCTGCTTTCACTGAATGTCACTTTAGAATGGCACGTTTCACACACAACAGATTCCGAAATGGCAGTAAAAATCGCAATAAAATTTAGTAAACGGTAGCCAAAAGTATCATTCACTTTGATTTCGTCATATGATTCTTCAGATTTCTTTAGTTTCTTAGCAGAAGTACCAACGCTCTTCGGCGGCGCCTCCATTTCAAATCGATTCAATTTCTCCTGCCTGATATCTTCGGCCTTTTCTTATATCCACTAATATCTTTCATACCTTTACGACTCTGCAGTATTGTTCCACTCATTGTACAAGTAATCACTAATTTTTTAAAGCGTATGATCTATATACAATTTTTTTATAAAATATAAGAGAAACAAAAATGTCGTGTAAACAGTATCATTTCAACGGCCATACTAACCCTATACTAACACATTTGCTCTTATATACTACTAAGAAAACCTTACCCAAGCTTAACTGTAGGTAATTAATCCTCTTATTATTCTCAAAAGGATCTGCAAACGCTTCAAATCTTACCGAAAAGTACGATGCTTTAAACTTCCAAAAATGACACTTAGGCATTTTTCTTCGCTTTTAGACCTTTTGTACCTTATTTCTAAGATCTTAAAGCATCATTTAAGAAAAAAAAAACAATATTTTGAAAATTCTAGAGTGGCGTTACTCCTTAAATAATATACCATAATAACTATATACAGGGTGATTATTAATGGTTGTAACAACTTTTTACCATAAGAGCTGATTTACCGACAATTATCGAATTTTATATATAATGTATATATATATATATATATATAATCAGCTCTTATGGTAAAAAGTTGTTACAACTATTAATAATCACCCTCCTGTATTATAAGGAGAGTTGCCAAATGTATATCTTTTATATCACTCAAGTTATTTTTTATTATATTTCCCATTTAATGCCGATTTGTATATAAATGAATGTTAGAATTGTAGCTTGATGTTTCAGATACTTTTACTCAACCAAAAATATAAAAATTCAGTGTAAAATTGCATTATTAGTTACATAAATTGATCAAAATTAACATTCTATTGTGCTTATTGTAATTGATTTTTTAAAGTATTTTTAGCATGTACAAAAACAGAATGTAATCTATTAAATTTTTGTCTATATTACTTATATCTCATTTATCTTAATTTAAGATTTTTGTTACTAAATGCTGCTTTTATTAAGTAAAAATATAAAATATTGAAGAGATAATTTGGAAAACCGATATGCATTCAGCAACTCTCCCCTGTAATTGATAATTTTAAATCTGTCGATAGAACGATAATTTGAAACGATTGATCGACTTTCAATGAATATATTCTTTAATTCTAGTCTGGTGTACAATCTCTTCGACCTTTACTTGATTGCTAGTGCATAATAGATAAGTTCATCCTGTATTTGTGACAATATATATCTTCATTATAGCACAATTTTAGATATTTCAGGAAGAGATTATTAGGCCATAATAAGATTACACAATAATTAAACATTGAATCGTACAAAAATAGATGTTGCCGCTAAAATCAGTGGTCTCTAAAGAGGGATAGAATGACCTATGGATCCAATCGCGAAACAGGAGAAATCGGTAGGTCCGGTAGGTCCGGTAGGACGATTACGAATTCCGATGGCGTGTCTTCGGTCACGATCGCAGTCGCCACGATCGACCGCAAAGGATCGAGATACACGGTAGCATGCATAAATTATCGCGCTCTCGTAGCCTGATCTCATCCTGTATGTGTATAAATACGGATGAGTGGGCGCTACTTGTGATATCTCGCAGTATATCTTGGCCGAATTTCTAATGTGTCTTCGAGAAAATAATTCTGTCTCCGAATAACAATCCCTCATAATTTTACTTTTCCAAAAAAAAACTTTGAGCAAATTACCTACACGTTCAGTAGTTAAAAGTAGTGCAATAGTAAAGTTAAAATAAATGAAAAGAAAAATATTCTGAAAATATTTAGTATATTTTCATTAGGTTAACGTAAGAATATATGAGTAATAATAAAATAGAGTACATACTATTTTTATTAAGATAGTAATCCTCAAGAGAAACAGAAAATCCAATTTTTTTCAAGGACTTACGGCATTTCACGGAAGACTCCAAACGCGTCGTCGTTCAATCGCCGAAAGCCAAAGGATACATGACCGCCGATCGCCGATCACGTATTTCCGTGGGGACAATTCCGATGGTGTACAGATGCGTGCATTTATTCGTGGCCGGACACACTTTTTATTGATGTACCGCCGACCGGTGGCGATTTCGTATGCGAGACGAAATGGCTTCGGGGAACCTGTCATCGGTCATTTATGACGCACCGCGTCGAACCGGTGCGTCGATCGTCACGAGGCGCGATCGCGACGTTCCACGAATTCGTCGCGATCCACCTACGTGCGGGTATTGCGTCCTCGCGCAATGTATAGATACCGATCCTGGTCCTGGAAGAATCGAGGGAAAAAAAGAAGGCTGAAAGACATTCTAAAATATCAATTTTAATTCGATTTGCGCTTCAACGATTGAAAACGAATAGCAAATTTTAAGAGTCCAAATTCTAAACTTAAGTAACAACGTAGAGTCAAGAACTGAATGGGCCAAAAATATATATTAATTTCTTCGATTTCTATTTTTTTTCTTGGAAATAGAAATCTTAATGCTTTTGAAATTGAAATAAAGCACTTTTAAAATTGAATATGTAAATTCTATACCTAAAGTTTTTAACTTTTTTTTTAAATAATAATGAAAACTCTTTTTTAATAAAAAATTGACTTATGTAAAGTCAAATATCGCACTTAGAAAAGTCAGATGCTGTAGCGTTCAAAAATTTTGACATCTTAATGAGTCGTATAACGTATTTAATCACAATCAAGTTTTCTAATATAATTCTTCACTAATTATCATTCTTTTTTATGTATGTGAGTTCTTTTCATAACAATTTGAATTAATTTCGAATAAATTATGCATAATTTGTGAATTTGAGGTTGCGATATAAAAAATAAAATAATGTTGTTTAACTCGAAATAGTTGTCGCATATTGATTGTCAAGCTGTTAAAAGTTAAATAATTCATAGATTAATCATGTTAAGAAATTAGGTATGTAAGAAACTAGACAGAATTAATATATCGTTTAATGCGATCAACTAGACATCGCGCTATTCCTGAATGAGATCGGTTTTATTCTTGATCAGATGAATTTTTATACAAGCACGGACGAGCAGTTATTTTAATGCGATCGTCGATCGAGACGATGCGTCATAAATACACAACGCCGTAGCTTAGATCTTATCGAACGCCGGAGCTATTATCCAATGACGGGAAGTTAAAAATAGCTTCTTCTTTTGCAATGTCTGGAACCCTCGAATTTTCCAATTAGACAATTGTTGGAGCTGTGTGAAGATGAGAAAAGTATTAAGTTCTTTCACTTACGAATATAGCACATCGGAGAGTAATGTATTTTATATAAAAGGTTCTGTTCATTTTAATGAAGTTATATAACTATATATAAAGTTAAATATAATTTAACTACATACTACATTCTTTATGAAAAGAACATAGTCGTATTTCACATAATCTACATAAATAATAAACTTGTAAGATGGATGAAATGTGTAAGATATACATCTAAATCTCAAAATCATATAAACGTGCTATTTTGAACTTCATTACTGAAGAGAACGAAAATATCAAATCCACACAAGCCTCACATACATAGATATATTGAAGATTGGATTAGTAACAGATAAGTACTTTGAAATGAGAACGAGTCTCGCGATATTCAACAGCGAATTATTAATCAATGGCCCAGATGTGACACGACGGAAAGTGTGTTAACGGCGTTTTCATCATGAGAACACGAAAGCTGGCTACATGAATCGAATATATGGAAGACTCGAAGCTTTTGAGTGCCTATGCAAAATTTAGAGTTCCATTCACGGCAACGCGGAACGATTTGATTCGCCGTCGCTTCGGATAATCAAATAATCGTTCATAAAATCTTGCTTCATCTCGAAATCTTGTTTCATCGAAAATAACGAATTCGTCGATAGAAATAAATAATTCTTTTAAACGACGACTATAAAATTATGTCACACGATATGGAGCTAAGTGACATTTACGACAAACAAAATATAATTATTTTCGTATAAATTGTACACCATTTACGAAAATGTAGTTTTTTTTTTATACAAACAGAAATCCAACGAAGTTTTTTTTTTATTTCTATGTGATTGCAAAATATACATGTTATTATCTTCACGATTCTAATATTCTGAGACTTTTCAGTTTCATTTTACAACAAAAATTGCCATAATAAATCGAGAAATTAACATTTACATTCTATTTTAAAAAATCCATAGTTAAATTAAAAAATCCTATTTTAAAAAATCCACAGTTAAAACAAAATTAGTATACAATAAGATTCTGATTTTTTTTTCAAATGATATATACTAATTGTAAGAACATTTTGACGTCGTTTTCACAGACAGAAATTATTTCATATTTGCATTATTAATTTTCAACCTACACAAATAAACAAACAAATTATGAAGTCATTACTGTAATCGTTTATTTCCGCACCACACTCGAATCTAATTCGATGATGTTCAAATGGCATACGGGAAGATAATCATCGAATGCCACTTGAATTTTAATCACACTCGTCGATTCTGCGGCGGGAAGCCGATTAGCGTATCGCGCACGACAAACGAACGGAAGGATCATATTTCGATTTGGCATACGAGACGAAAGATCTTTTGGACCATGTCATTCGTCATTCATAGCCATCAGAACGACGACCGAGATGAAAACGATTATACGAAGAACGGTACTTCTCGAGCCAGGAACGTATAACAAAGTGGCTGTCGCGTCTGAATGGAAATCGTCAGTTCTCCAGCACCGCCGTGACGCGACGTTGAGCATCGTGCAATATTAATAATGCCAGCGCTGCAGAATTAACGATACAACCGGTATAACCTGGGCTGTAACTGCCAGTGACTGGACGATATAGCAATTAACTGTAACATAATTGCATTGAGAGTACTTATAAAGGAAAATTGTCGATAAACAGATGGCTGTTATGTAAGATGGATTGAAAGTTTTCAAAATAGCAAAGCTTAGCTTTTAAAAAATTATAACCAGAATTATTTGCAGTAATATAAATAGTTAAACGTAAGCAATGAGAAGTGGCAATTTTGCCAATAAATTTACAAATTACTAATTGTCCCCTTCCCTTCTCTACTAATTGTCGAGACGTTGTCAATAAATATTTTTGTATTATAGTTTGAGCAAGTATTTTTATATTAACCATTACTTTCTATCTTCTTTTAATCACAAAACCTAGGATATAATATAAATTCTAATATATATATTATATACTCGTATACAATTGGCAAAAAGTTTCTTGTTTCTTGTATTTTGCAAAATAACTTTTTCTAAAATTGTACATTTCCTAAAATTGTGTATTATGTAGAATAGAAAAAATACAAAATTGAAGATATTCAACTGTTAATGTAATACATACAAATTGAACAAGAAAGCCTTCTCGGTCATAGCTAGATCTAAGTGCTTTATTTTTTACTTGTGTGATTTTATATACCCATTTCCAATTCACCCGACTGCGCGCCGAATTGTTTTTCCGGTCATAACACAGCTTTAAGACGAATAAGAATAAGTAATATCACATTAAGAAAAAATACATTTTCCTCAATACTTTGTTGCTCATTCATGCTCTATTTGTGTGAGAGCGTGAAAACTATTAACATAAAATTATAAAAAGGATTATTCTGTATATTGATGAAGATTGCTTGAGAGTCAAGAAAATTCCACATGTGCCAAATATTATCATTTTTTTTAAGCTTATTCTTCTTAAATTTTATTCTTTTGTTGTTGCGTACCGTGAGAATACAGACAGAAAACATTTTATTCGCAGCATGCGATAACTACATGCGGGAAGAGAAAGAGAGAAGAAGCGGTTGAACCGGCGCTTCGCTATATCGATCGTCGCAATGCCCGGTAACGTCATCGTGTAGCACAAACTGACAGAGCGCGACCCGTTAATAAGCCCGATTGAAATTTCATGTCGCACATCCAAAAATACACTCACGAAGTGATACGCGAGCGGCGAATGAGCGTTTCCTCTGCCCCGATCCCGATAATTGCTTCCGGCGAGATTCGCCGATCGATTGCGCCGGGCGCTATATCGGGCCGCGATCGAGCAAATTATTCCGGAACGAGGTCGCGAATCTCGCCTGCCTTCTTAACGCTTAATAAACCGGACGTATTTTCCGCACGGTTAGAAGCGCACGTGGCTATTGAAACCTTATCCTTATCATCATGCAAGGTACAAAAATAGTGAAGAAAAGAGAGTAGAGATATAATTAAGGCTATGTGAAGCTACATATTTATGTGATGTATAAATCACGTCTTGTAAATCTTCTATAATTTTTCTTCTTAATTTTTTAACGCTAGTTAATAATTTACAACGTTGCAATTAGATCAAATAGTTATTAATTAAAGGAAATCTAACAAGGTTGCATGCACACACAAGAAGAAAAAATATGTTCTCTAAATTTCATAGAGCGAAAATTGAGTTTGTGCAACTGTGTAATTTGCCATTGTATAAAAATTTTAAATTTATATCCTCCTATAAGACTGATAATGATTAAGATTCATTATTTGTAGGAATGATTTTTAACTCTTACTATAGCGGCACATTACTCGAATAATTACACAAGTTCAATTTTCACTCTTTTAGAGTTTTATTTGACGAGATTTAGAGAGTACAGTTGCGATTGTGATCGAATTAATGCAAGTCATTGCACTGATACTTTACGAAAATCGCAAATGCATAAATAGTTTCCCCACTACTTGCTGCCCGTTAGTTGCAATCGAGCGATATAGCACCCGACCCCCGAGCTTTTTTTCGCTTTTCCCGCAGTTTCCCCGGTCGCTGAATTTTCGTTATTCATTGCCCGAGTACGGATCCTGCGGCGCGTCCAACACGATATGGGAGGATCGCATCTTGCTCCATGAAGGACCGCACCGTACTTGTCGCAAAAAAAGGAACAGTGCTCTTAGTAACAACGATACCGAGATTGGCACGATTCCGCCGATCGATCGAAACCCCGCGTCATTACGTGAAATGTTATGACCGCAGTATAATTTGTTTAGTTTCATCGCTATGTGTTTGCATGAACTCATTATATTCTAAAATTTTTTTTTACTCGTGTGTCAAAGGAACTAAGAATCTTGAAATAGAAGAGATTAAGAATGAACGTATCTAAATTAAACTTTGAATAAAAAAAGTAAAGAATGAAATCTATAAAATCGTTGGAACTTTAACATTGGAAGATCGTTATCTTTCAGAGAATCGGAAAATGTAAAAATTTTTAAATCTGAGAATTTTTAACAGTAACAAGATATTTACTTTTTTTAGGAATTTAAAAATTCTAAGAACTTTCGGATTTAAGAACTTCAAATTGTTTTAATAATATACAATATGATAAGGATAGAGAGCACAAAACATTGCAACATTACACCTTACAATTTTAATCATTCAGAAATATTTAATATAGAGTATAACTCCAGTTTACGTCGCGTGAGAATTTAAGCTGCAGAAGTTAGAAAAAATAGAAAGAATGAGGGAAATTTACGTGTAACCACTCTGTTATGTGCCTTTATATTAGTACTGAATCGTAATTTTAGTCGTTTACTCTTAATATTAATGAAACCATGAGTTGAATCGATCTATCAACGTAGTAAGTAGCGCAATTATGTATTATAACCCACGTAAAATGATTATTGTAGGGATTGTAGAAGGCTTAGCAGTTCTTTCGTGGTAAGTGTAGAGGCGAAGAATAGGGTACAACAAAATTGAAGTGCTTAGACCTGTGCTATGGTCTTTGTTCTTTGATGTCTTCTGTACCTCAAGGTATAATATTTTTAAAGTTTCTTTTTAAAATATAAGAAAATAAACATTTCCTATTAATATTTTTTTTATAGTAGTAGATAGTATGAAATTTTTATCGGTACAGTTTATTTTCCTTAAACATAAAATAAATAATACTTGATAAATTAAGTTTCAAATAGTTACATATATACCAGAATTATCCTATGTTAAATATTTAAATCTGTTTCTCTTTTATTCTCTCTTTCTTCTCCTTCCATTTCTCTCTCTTTCTCTCTCAAGAAAATGTCGGAAATCAGCTGACAAGCAATTGATAAAATGGAAACAATAAAATCGAATAGATTGCGAAAATTAATTAGACATGAACGATCGGTGAATTGATAACGAAGATCGTTAAATGATTTGATTTCCGGTTGCTTCATCATTGACAGGTTTCAATAATTGCCACTTGCCAGCGGTTAAATAAAACATGAGCTCTGGAACATGCCAACTATTTTCACCAATTATTATTATGCGCTGCGGATCGATAATATTTTAATATTACTTTGGACACAGATATCAGCAGCTTTTCTTAAGGCGAAATCGATGAAGATGCCGCGACCTAATTAATCTGTTACGTGTTTGTGTAATTGACGAGTAAATTTACAACTTAATCGATTAGTAACCAAATTACTCTACTTTTCGAATATTAAACGGTTTCATGGTATTATTCTACTATGTGGGTTAAAAGATATTTGTGTATTTGGCAAGATTATTTTAATATTGCATAAATTGCTTTTATCACACTCATTCTTTTTACAATATTTTCCACATGTAATCAATCATTTAAATTAGAAGAATAAAATTTTTATACAATTAAAGTTTATTCTAAATTTGAATTCATGTATTTTATCTCCCTTCATATTTTTCAAAAGGCGCGGTCGCGTCTCGCGCCAAGTCTACGCTTTAGCGAGTCGCGACCGCGCCTTTTCTCCCGCGCCTTTATCCTCTTTTACCCGAGTCAGTAACTTCGAATTATCTTTACACCAAAGATTTTTTTCTCGATTGAAAAACTAAACTTTTCTTTACGATTCATGTCACATGTTCATTCACCAATTCTTTGTCGTCTTCACCTACTCACTATAAGAGTTAACCAGTTTCAAGCAAACGAAACTGTCGATTCCAATGTCGTGTTGAAGTTCCGAGTTATAGCCTCGCTCCAATAACTCTATTCGCTAGAAAAGTATAGCTTAAAAACCGCGCCGCGCTAAAGTCCGCTAAACGAGGATGTAATCGACATTGTTCTCGCGGATCGATCCGCACGCTCGATTTCGCCGCGAAGTGTAAAGACGGCAGGCAGGGGACAACGCCCGAGGTACGCTCGCGGAAGCGTCCCGCTCGCCTAATCGAAACCTTCTGAATAAATCAACGACTGGAGAGTGCATCAAACCTGCGCGACGCGGAGGAAAGTTGCGCGCTACTATAAGCGCACGCTCGGTCAGCCCCGCGAACTTCGGGATAAGAAAGACGCGAATCGCGGCCGATGAATAAGTCAGGCTGACCATAGCCGAGTTGGCCGTTGACAACGAACTTTAGCAGGAAATAATGCGTCCGTAAATAACGACCGGCTCTTGATCATGCGACCCGGCCACGTTGCGGTGGGAAAAGTTGTGCTGATCACGTGCGGTTACTGACTCGAGAAAATCCAGCGCGCAACGAAGAACCTACGATACTATTTATACACTATTTCTAAGAGAAACGTGTATTGCACGTTTATAAGTTTTAAATTCATGTTAATTTATCTCGATTGGATATTATGATATTTTTCAAATAACTCATTTATTATTTTGCAATTATTATTTTATCGCATTGATAACGTTAATCGCTGCACTTATGCAAATAAATAGACTGCCTCCTTATTCATTGATTTCTCTTTTACTTGAAACTTTTGAAAGATTCCGAGGTATTTTCAGCACAAAATGTTTAAAATTGTCATTTAAATCCCTTTATATAAAAATCATCTTCGATGTCAATACCAAAGATAATCTTCGATAAATGTTTCTCTTGTGGACATTTGTTGACGCAAATTTCCGTTCCCATCCAGTCGATAGTCGAATCAGTCGAACACGATCCATTCGAGTGGAACGTATAACCGCGCTCTGTAGGAATAATTTTCAATAAATAATGACACAACGGAGTCATCAAACTCCGTGGTAACTTTGTTTCGTATCTCAGTGCATATTGCATGCCGCGCTCGACTGTTTCGCGGATGAAGGGGGGAAAAAAAACGGTGTACGGGAAATTACGGATGGGAAAACGTTGCCGACGATCGAAGAACGCAACTTTTATGAAGGAACGACCAATCTGCTCCGCATATTAAATAACCGCCAGACTATACATACCGCGGCGATGTTCTCTCGATAGCGATAAACTCCGTTGATGACTTAATGTCGCGAAAGTTAGTCGTGGATTTCAATCCTCGGAATTGTGCAGTTTTGATGACCATACGTTTCGATATATTGAACACAGTTAATATTTGCTCTTATACAAGCTTCAGTTATAGATTGATCGCAGAAATAGTGTTTTGAAATGTGAATTATATTTTTATCTACGCTTGTAAAGACCGATCGAATGATGCGCTGACAGAATGCAAACGTTATATAAATTAATTTAACAGTACATTATTCTGTTATAAGGTGCACTATCATTAGAAAATTTAGGATTAATGCAAAAATTTATATGTTACTATTTTCAAAATGGATCAACATTGTATAAAACAATAACTTTCGTTTATTAGATTTTAATATCATTAAATTATTAACAATTAGCACAAAATCTAATAAGCTAATCGTTTCAGCAATATTAATTCATTTTCAAAATAGTAACATATAAATAAGTCCTGAACTTTTTGACAATAGTGCAGATTCTCAATTTCATTACATTTTATTGTATTAATTATATTATATTACACGTTAATATATGTACAAATAAAATTTGACAGGTGTCTCATAATCATTTACATGTTTCAGGATCTGAGAACGGGCGTGCATCAGCCGAGAGCGATGAAGAGGGTGTCGGAGCTGCAGGTTCCGGCGAGGGTCATGACGTTTCCGATGGTGTTGTCAGTGGCATCGGCAATGCCGCCCCAAGCCCTAGTAGAGCTTTAGAAAACGGACAGAGCTCGTCGGCATCGGGTGCCGGTGGCAATAAAGCTCGCCGGCGACGTACCGCGTTCACCTCGGAACAGCTGCTCGAGCTGGAGCGCGAATTCCACGCCAAGAAGTACCTGAGCCTAACAGAACGCTCGCACATAGCGCACGCGTTGAAACTGTCGGAGGTGCAGGTCAGTGCCAAACTAAAACGATAATCGATGAACTGTATAGTCAGAGCTTAATCAAGGAATAAATTAGGATCAAAATCGTCAGAATTTAAGATAAGACTCGATCGAATATCTTGAAAGAAGCCGGACTCTTCAATCCCTAAAGAGAATTCATTTTGATACAAATATTCAAATTTATAATATTGATATCTATTAGAACTACCGAAAACGATCAAAATAGCTGGTCATTGTTTTTAATTGTTCAAATTTATGTGTATTTTCTAATATTTTCCGTAATTTCTGTTACAATATGTAAGTAATTAAATTGATAAATTCACTTTTCCTCTTCATTAATTTTTTCAAAGATACATGTACATGTATATTTAAATAGAAGAAATTAATGATCAATAGTTCTAGTATTAAAATCACATGATCAATGTTATAGCCTTCAATTTCTTTAAATGCATTTTAGTTTCTTTATATTTGTTACAATTACATTACCACATACTTCTCTTTCTTCTCTATCAAGAGAACTTACATAACTTTAAAATTGATCATGTGATTAACTCTGGCGCAGGTGAAGATCTGGTTCCAGAACCGACGTGCCAAATGGAAACGGGTGAAGGCCGGGCTGAGCGGTGGAGGCGTCGGCGTCGGTTCGGCAGCGGCGGCCATGACACCATCCGGCGCCTCTGGCCGTCACAATGGTGCCACGGGACAGCACACTACCGGTACCAGAATCGTGGTACCGATACCGGTGCACGTGAGTCGTTTAGCGGTCAGATCGCATCACCATCACCTGGAGAAGTGTGCGAGGGCGCCGCGCGGGAGACCGACGCCGCCTTCGGGCGAGGGTGGGTCCTCGGGAGCGTCGTCATCGGTGTTGGGCGATACCTTGGGACTAGTGAATACATCGGTGAACCTGACGGGCCAGGTACAGCCGCCTCTGGGCGCCGGTATGGGGGTGGAGATCGGAGTCGGGGGTGGTCTAAGGGCCTTTGCGGTGCCGGCGCATCGTGCCGGTCTCGGGTCCTCCGGAAGGTAGTGAATGTCGTGGATGATGAACTTGGATGTCCGACGGTGGAATAGGAAAGGACAGATAGAGGTAGATCGATAATAATCGGTGTAAAACGCGCACGTGAGAAAATGAAGTCAAGTCCTCGTTATAAAATTGGATATAGGGTCGATCAAAAGTTCAAAAACAACTATGACAAATGTAAAATGAAACATTGAAGAAGATAAACACAAACTTTTCCTTTGTCTTATATATAGCTTTTATCTATTGCACTATATATCGCTTGTTGAAAGAGAATACTGAATAGTTCTTTATTGAAGTTAAATCGTTGTGCATGAACAAAAATAGCAGCTTTTTAAATTTTTCTGGCCTTAAATATTTTTTTTTTAGTTGTCTTTCTATGACGTATTGACTTTCTTTCTGCTTAATTAGCTTTCTCTTGTATCGGTCAAGATTTTTTAAACATATCACTTCGGTGAACTCGTATCTCGAGCGTTTGATTCTTTTTCAAAAGAAGGGTTCCGACTTCACAGCGCGCATTGTAAATAGCAAGTCCTGGAAGTTTGTAAATATACACGTACACGTAGATAGTAACTTCGCATAAACACCGTAGCTTGTACTTGCTGTAGATAGTTTACGTTAAGCAGTGGGTTTCAGCTCGGCGGGCAACTATTACGTGGCAGCGATATCGTGATATCGATCAGCCGTGCGATCATTGCAGCTGCATTACACCGGCGAAACGTTACAATGAGGCGGAAGCGCACAAAATGTCGGACTATAGACTTGCATACGTTGTAATATCGTGTCGGCAATAAAACGTGCGACTATAATCCGAAACTATATATCGTTTGCCTCCTACACCTTATGCTCACTCGGCACAACTATGATCAAGGAGGACGGCTCGTTAGGAAAGCGGCACTTACATAGCTCCTTGTCCAAAAATGTTTACACAGTAAGAAAAGTTTATACAAATTGTATTGTTGCAATAAAATCGTAAAAACATAACTAAGCTGTAAAGGTCAGACAGCTAAGCTGTAATTGATCCGTTGGAAATGTATTTTGAATCTTTAGAAATCAAGAGCTGCAACGCTTGGCGTGATAAATTTTAAATCAAAACATAAAAATCTCAGAGTCTTGTATCTTAAAGTGCAGCATTATCGACGTAACTGATGTTAAATAATGGATTCCATATTTTACTAAGTTAGTTTGTCAACTTTTGACTCCGTCGACTCGATCGTCAGAGATTGCTAATCGGGGGCTCTCGCTTTTGCCTTGTTTTGACAATTTCGTCGCGGTCCTCGAGGGGGCCGGCCGCATCCCGGGTCGACTCATCGTCATCGGATGCTCCCACGGGATCACTTCGTCCCAAATCGGCGGATTGTGCATTTTCGCAGGCTACGGCGCGTGCGGGCCCCGAGCCTCTGAAAGGGATCCACGGCCGAAATCGAGGCCCCCCTTCGTTCACCTCGTAGGCGTGACCCCATATGCCGGGTTCAGCCGGGCCGCTGCAACTGTAGGACGATACACGATGCAAAACACGTCAATGTGTCAGCCGGCTAATTCGATTTAGCCTCCTTTGACTCGGAACAGCCGTGACTTTTGAAGCGGAAAGCACGATGGAAATACACGAGCATTGAGCTTTTTTCCGGCACGATAATTGATCAAGTGATCTCCTCTATTTAGGTAAGTAATAAAAACATATGTAATGGGAGTTATTAAATTTAATAATTATATTTTATACTTTTTAAAACACATCAACGTTATCTTTCAAGATGCAATAAAGTTGTGATATAAATATATAAATATCTAGTATATAGAAGGTACATCTCAGACGACAATATAAAATAACATCTGTATTAGCATTTAAATCACCTTTAAAAGAACAAAAATAAAACAAGCCACAGCAAAAATAATTTCAATAAAGTAACATTTCTGCACATTTTGAGAAAATCAGAGATATCTTTCGTAAATAATAGAAATGTTCAACAAGAAAAGAAATAGAACATTATATTAGAATGTTAGAAAGATGCAGAAGATGACGAAAAGAGAAAGAAAACGAAAGATCGTCGTAGTGGTTGAAAGGGGGGTTGAAGGGAGCTGAAAAAGGGAGGCGAGAGGGGAGGGGGATCGGGATCGTATACAGTGTACACAATGGCAAGGCAGAGTGCATTACGGTTAATACACGAAAAGGACCGGCGCGGTCGTTTAGCCGGCGATCTCGGCAGTTACTGCGCCTCGCGCGAGGGATAAATCATCTCTCCCGACGCAGCCACGCCTACCCGGAGGACGCGGAAAGAGCGACTCTCCCCTATAGAGCGTGGTAACGTACGGCAGGCTGTGGACGGCGACGTTACCACGTCCTTTGCGGTCGATGAGAACGAGTCGACGGCTTCCGGGAGAGGCGGAAAACTAATAATCGTGCCGCGGACGCGCACCGGAAGACGACCCCGAGATTGCGGCGGTGACAGAGGTCTCGACTGCCTCGCCGTCGCACAGGACGAATTAGTCGATCGAGAACACTTTGCAAATCTATCGAGGATAGGGGGAACAAAAGTATCATTTTTTTTAGACTCAATCGCTTTTTAACGCGTTGTGCTTTTGAGCGTTTAAAGTTAAAATATTTATATTTCTTTAATGCTTAAAGCTTTAGTACTGTTGACAAATCCTCGAGATCATGCCAATGATTCTCGGCTTTCATGTTTACCTTCTTCTTAAAAAGAATTTATATCATCTTTTCACTGTAATAAATTGATAGCTTCAATGACTGTATATTTACTGAAGGCACTAAAAAAAGAAAGATTACTATGATTTAATCATTGACAATAATATATTTGAAATATCATCATTTTATA
>QKQZ01022859.1:0-36356 GCA_003595255.1 Solenopsis fugax | reverse complement strand
ATCTGACAAAATAAAGTCTACAATATTATATTGATTTTTTCCGAGAGATTTTTCTCAGTGAACGATACAGAGACTATATAGAAAAATGCGGTTGATCATAATCGCGCGGACCGATTAGCACACCGAAACACGTACGCAAAATTCATGTAGGGTAGAAGTCATAGAGTGTATCTTACGTACGATTTTATATTAGTATTAGTTGTCACATATCTATATATCGAAACAAATACTGTAACTGTGGATGAATCATTTAAATACATATAGGTTTGCTCTTACTAGCTGTATATTTATTAGAGGAGAAGAGGGTATTATGGCTACTGTGGACATTACGGCTATCCCTATTATCTCCGTTATTAGATGACGAATTCTAACAATTGCTTATGGAATTATTCATTTAGTAGCCTGTCGTTTTTTAGTGGCGCTAATATGCCAATATACAATAGCTGATAATTGTTATAAGACATTTTTACTTTTGAACACTTGTAAACTTTTTCAAGGTACATTTTAGCCTTTACAATTAGTTACACATACTTTCTAATTGTTTTTTTAAACTGGAGCATATTATCACACGAATGTATATACATTCGAGTGTTTTTTGTTTTTTATTCGGCTATACACACTTTGAGTTATGTAAAGTTAAACAATAATATGAAATTTTGTTAATATAGTTTTTTTATATCACAAGTTTTTTATATCGAAATATTTCTTCAATAAATCAATTGTTACTCTGAAGGGCGATGTTCAGAAACATTAGAGGTATCACTTTATGTTTATTGTTTAATGTTAATTATATAGGGATAAAATAATATTTTTAATGATATTTTTAAAATCTCTGAACACAGGAAAATTCTAAACGATGGAAAATTAAAAATATATAATTTTGTAACAAAATACTGTTTTTTAAACTAAATTGACTTTTAAAAATTATTTTTGGTTTAGCCATATTTTTTCTTTCCATCACTTTTTTTCTTTTATCGATTATGCAGTGTTACGTTTTTATAAATCACGTCCTAAGTAATAAATATTTCATTACTTTGAGTTTAGAATCTGTTCAACAACACTATGATGAATGTAATCGTTCGAGTTTCAATATAAAATATTGATTATAAACAAGTTATTCAATAAAATAAAAATGGGTGCCATATTACTCTCTTCTTCTCTACTTTTTTTTAATTAAAAAAGGTTTACGTAGTAATTATCAGTGAAGTTCTTCCATACTCCTTTCGACATCGCACAATCTGTAGGGTAAAGTTGCCTATTATGGGATAGGTTCCTAATATGAGCAAGGTTTCTGCTACATTAATAAACGCATGTGATTGGTATCATCATAAACTTATTATTCTTGCGGTGAAATCTATTTAGTAGAAAATTCATTATTAGATCATGCGTGTAGTCGTTGAAAAAAAAATTTTTTGAAATTGAATGTTGTCAAGATTTACTGAGATGAGTCTTTAAACCTTGTTTATTGTAAAATAAACAAATATTTGATGATAAATTCTGCATGCAATGATAAAGTAAAGTCGTATTAATAGAAAAATACGGGATGTGATGATTTGCTTAATTATAAATATTAGATTTGGTGATCGTGAAACCGCAAAGCGTGGAACTCATAATATGAGACACTCAAAAATCCTCATTTATTATTGCACATTCTGACTTCGAGAACTTTCCAAAATGCTATAATAAAGTTTTTCATTGAGGACTTTTGAATTATGAAGCTTGAAAGTTATGTCCTTCAGCATTAGCACTGAGACTTTAAAATATCTCGAAAAGAATAGATTTTGGAGAAAAATGTTACGTACAAAAGTTTTTGAGTATCGAAAGAACTATTTGATTGGTCAACTAGATTTTGAGTCTGGAGCCTAATTTGATTCTAGTAAAGTCCAAGTCGATAAAACTCATTTCATATAAAAAAAACCTTTGTATTTCATATTAGGAACCCTTTTTTGAATTAGCAAAATCGGCATTTTGATAAAAAATTTCATATACAACAAAGTATAACTATTATCGATTGCTAACTTTTGGCGATGAAACTTAAATTTACTACAATTTGGATATAAAAATAGGAGTTAATGATATAAATTAAATAAATTATAAGCCTTTAAAAAAAGGTATCTCATAATAGGCAACTTAACCTTACATCTACTTTGATTTTACTATTGTTCACGAGAATCATCACAACAATCATTTTCTAACAATTCTCGTCTTTTTAATTATCTACTTTATGACAAATTTATCATTTCGAAAATATTGCGTTTGCTTTTATCAGACTATTGTCATTATAATTGAACTTGATACATGCATGCGAGGATTTATGATTAAATGAATAATACAAATCGTAATTTGCTTCGATTGTCTTACGTAAAAGCGGAGATTATTTACAGCGTCGTTACTCGCGTTAAGAACATATTGTACGCGATAGTTTTCCCGATACGTGTTCGTGTCCTACGAGCAAAGTAATCTAGCGCACATCGGGAATTATGTAAAGTGGCGGTTGACTAAACACGGAACGGTGTCGAAAGATGCGGATCGCGTTTAATCCGCGCCGCTTATAAATCAGGGAGCGCGCGCCGGAACACCAATTACGCCATGCGCACAATCTCACCACGTGCAATGCGCGGAGATTATTACGTATTATATCTGCGTGCACACGGGTTCATGCATCCCGCATCTATGCGCGCAAATTGAAGAGATCGTTTACCAATATGTTGCTCACGCTTCCTGTGTGCTTCCAAAGTTGATAACAATTTTGTGGAAACCCACGGCAACTTATGCATAACGTACGTAAGTACGTCCCACGAATCTTCTCACTGAAATGATTTTTACGCGTCGTGCTTCGACACGAAACATACGTAACCGATGAGCACAAGAGCGATATTTCTTTCGAGCTTGACCTAAAAACGCGGTCCACCCACGCTGGTCAACAGGTCCTCTTTCTATACAAACCAAGTTTTACGTGCCGGTTGAAAAACTCATGTGCCCTCGTCCAGTGTGAACGTATCTCGCGTGAAACTTGTATGGTGCGTCACTTGTATGGTGTATGCGGTGGATGCATTAATTAACACATCGACGATAAAATATTATCACGATTTTTGTAAAAAATGTGATCGAGCTTGAGAGTTATTGGCTCATAAATTATCATGCCACATAATACGTCAAAGACTTTACTCGCGCATAAGTAAGATCGTAAAATGTGTGTGTGTGTGTTTTATGTATGTATATAACATAAAATAATTAATAATAATTAATAATAATATTTCAAGAACTCTGCACGATATGATATCTCAAAATGCTGCGTATGATTATCTTTTAGATCGCTAAAAGATGTCTTTTCGAAGCTTTTCGAAAATTGCAAGACATCTCAACACATAGCAAAATATTCTTTAGAAATCTAAAAGACATCTTTTTGTTTATGTGGATGTTGATTTTTCAAAAATGTCAATTTTTGACACTTTAAATAATTAAACTTTTTGGAGCGATTCACATCGTACTATTTTTTTAGTCCAGAGAAAACTTAACTAAGAAACCATACCGGTTTTTTGCTTCAAATTAAAATTTAAAATTTGAGATTTTTTATTCATACTTACTCATTTTTTGCGTTTTTTTTGCAATATACACATATATGTGTTTCAAAATAAATTTACTAAACAACATAACGAGATAATTAATATTTTTTTTACAAGTTTATATTACATAGCACACATGTCACTGCACTATCATCAGGATTACGTTCAGAAACATTGCACAGGTGCATCCAGATATCATTTTATCCTTGTTTAATGTTTGATAAACAACAAGGATAAAATAAATCTCTGATGTTTTTAAACTGATGTTGTCCTGCTGTCATACTGGCGACGTCGTTGACCTCCAACTAATCAAATGCGGATATATGAGCACTCCAGCACTCCAGTTAATAGGCGAGCGCCGTAATAAATAGGCGAATTCCATCTAATATAAAAAATGTGAAAGGGAGAACATTTTCTGATGGCGATGATGACGTATCTTGCATGAAAAATTGACATTTCGGATTTTGCATCACGATCTTCGCTTGTAGGGTACATAGAAAAAAATAAGAACACTATTATTAAATAATTCAAACCTATTCAAATTAACGATTGAGCCTACTTAGAACGCGATCGGCTCAGTTGTTATCGAGATCCGATAATCTTGGGTGCTCGCAAATCGCTGGCTCGCGTAAAAAGACTGATGAAAGCACTGCGCATTCACTTGGCGCAAGACACTACCATATCTCTTCGCCCTTGATTAACTTAGAGTCCATTTATACAATGAAACATGAATTTGTACAATTTTGAAACTTACATTTTATTGTAGTATGCTTAAATTAGAATTACTTTAAACTTAGATAAAGTCAACATCATTAAACGCCGATTATTCCTTTAGCGTTATTTAAAGATAGAAATGACATTAAAAAATAGACGAAATCGACTTTGTGAAAAAAATGCCGAATAAGAAGTCTTTTTGTTGAAAAAAGTTGTATTTATACAATGATATGAAAAAATGTCAAAAAGTAATTACAGAAGGAATTACTCTCTGTTTAAAACTTATATTCTCAGAAAAGAATAATTAATTCTCGATGATCCTTGGACACTTTTCATATTCACACCAGAGTTTCCGTTTTTCGAAGAAACTCAGTGCCACTCGGTGGGCGGAGATCCTTCTTAATCGAAAAAGTAAACGCTCCTCTCTCATGCAAACGAAAGATAATATCCCGCAACGTTTACTAAACGTTCGAGTGGACGTCTAAATGATTGAGAATGCTTCCTTGTGTATCAGTCTCAACTTTCACGACGGACCTACGCCGATGCGTGCCAAACGATCTCTCCTCTTTTCGCGGAGAAGCAATTTCCACAGGCGAAAGCAGAACGTTTTATTGGAATTTTTTTCGAAAATTTCGCAGCTCCGACATCTTTAAAGTTTCTGCGAACGTCTGCGCCATTGCCGGGAATGTACCACGTCGACCGAATTCATCGCGATGTTTGCAATCGTTCGACAGCCGGGAGCGAACGGGGTTCCTTCGTCCACTCGAAGCCGCCCCTTGATTTTCTCGCACGCTCGTAAAATCGATTGGCCGATTGGTTCGCCGAGCATTTCGCTCGATCAGCTCACCGCAAAACGTGATCATATAACTGGCCAATCCACGGCGGGTATCGAGCATTCGTTCGCTTGTGCGATGCAGAGTTCAGCCTGCTTGTCTTCGATTCGTCGACAACAAATTATTGTCGGGGGCACGCGCGATGGTTCTCCAAATAATTTATGCTCGTCCTATTAGCCTTTCTCATGACATGATAAAGCCGACTTGTAATTATCGAGCTATTTATCAAATTATCAAATTTTGCAAACTTTGAGAAACTTGTTTTACCTGTTTGTTATAGAACTTGCGAATTAGGTTAATCAGTAGAAAAAGATCGCAAAATTAGTGGTTTTTTTTTTAATCTGGTTTTGGTTCCGCGATTTTGGCTAAATTGTGTGCCACGTAATATCTTATGAGACATAAATTACAAAAATTTTCAAGTTGAGACGAATATTGGTTTAAGAGATGGAGGGATCACAGTAGTCAAACTTTAGCATTAAAGCGTTAGCTCATACGCTTTAAAGCATGAATTTTTATGTCTATTAGATAATTTAAAACTTCGGGAATTCTGGCTGACAACGAATTTAAAATGAGATTTTCAAAATTTTAAATGACCGATATAATATAATGAACCATTAATTAAAAAAATGTTTTAATTTCTATGAAAAATATTTACGCGTTTTTTGCGTCGTTAATTATAAATTTGAAGTTAGATCTTCAGAAAAAAATAATTGACTTATTGTTAGTATGATGGATAAAAATTAAAAAATTTTATTATTCTACAGATCAGTACTCTGTTTACTATCAATACTCAATTAAAGTTGGCTGACTAAATAATTTTTGTAAAATACTGTTTTCACGATTTATATTAGGATGTTGACTGAAAATCTCAATTCAGATTATAACAAATAAAAATACATATTTAAAAATGTTTTGGCTATACAATACGAGCTAAAAGTCATTGAAATTTATAAACTGAAGGCTTGTCTAGATTTATTTCTTTTTTTCCTAATCATCAACAAATTTTTGATCGCAAATGCCCGAATTTGGGCTCTGAAACTAGCTGCAAAGAAGAAAACAATGAAAAATTTGATTTATAATAGTTTTTGCAGCGAAAATTACTATATTTTGCTGTAATTTTAAATAAATAACTTTTAAATGAGTAAGTGAATCTAAATAAATTTTTGCACGAATATTTATTAAAATTTTATTAGTATATGTAAAAATTTTGATTTAATTGGTAATTTTATTTATTAAATTTGCAAATAAGTATTACAAAACGCGATTTTATAATAAACAAAACTAAATAAACAAAAAATAACTTAAACAATAAGTGAATTGTGCTTAAATTTTACACAACTCGATACTTAAACGTAATACTAAAAAATTTTATAAATTTTTATGTTTTTGGTAATATTTTGAGATATGACACATTCTTAATATCGTCATTGCCGTTGGTAGACCACCGCTAAACTGGAGCGTAGGCTCTGGTGGAAGGAATGGTTATTGGGGATGGTTGTTTTTAATTTTTGCTCACTATACTGAGTTTACTTTATTCTGAAGGTCTAACTTATGTTAGATTTATAATTAGCGATTGAACATACCCGTATATATTTTTCATAGAAATTGAAATATTGTTTTAATGTATAATCCGCCATATTAAATCGTTAGTATTACAGTTATTTTGATTTTTGAAAATCTGATTTTAAATTTGCCAGCAGCCAGTAAAACTACTGAGTACGAAGTTTTAAATTATTGGACAGATATAAAAATTCGTGCTTTAAAGCGTAGGGGCTGACGCTTTAATAAACTTGACTACTGTGATCCTCCATGTTTCTTAAATATACTTGGCTCAACTTGAAAATTTTTGGTAAATAATGTCTTATCATAAGATGTTATTTAGCACAATTCACTGCCAAAATCGTGAGATCAAAAACAGGCTATTTTTATTATCACTCTTTAGCTAGCTATTTTGTTGTTACAACATGTCGTTTATTAAGAAACTTCAAAAACAACTTTTTATATAAATTATTTTACATTTTTACTAATCTTATTAGAATCTTTTTAGATTAAACATCGACATGCTGATTCTATTATCGATCGTGTATAACTCTCATAAATGACGACGAATAAGAATGAGTTTTGTTGCGAATCTTCGAGACGCGAACGCGATAGCATGCGATAACGAACGGTAATACCGCTTCGAGGCACGCATTTGTATGAGCGCAGATCCAAGCTTGCTGGGAATAAGAGGGACGTCCGATGTGTCCCGCGTGACGACTAATGCGTCTCGCAGCGGGAATCTCGATCGGTATGTCTTCATCCTTCTTCGCGGCAGGTGCGAGATTCGCGACGGAGAAACAGTCGGAGCACACGACAAAATAAAAATGAAACCAAAAACGATAAAGAGAAGAGAGAGATTTTACATGAAGACTCCAATTAAGAGTAAAATGTTCCAAAATATAGGTGATTTGCTTAAACGTTGTTTAGGACAGAAAGGCGACAATTTCAGTGAAAGAATTTACATTGAGAGAATTCATTATTAAAATACAATATAAACGAAAAACAATCACAGCTAGATCTTAGTATTGATATTTATTGTATGATTTTATATATCTTTTCAAGTTCACGAAACTGCGCGCCGAATAACTTTTCGGTCTTAAAATGTAGTTAAAAGTTACACAGTTAATTTTAGCGATTAATTTTAACGTACGTTTTGACCTTCCTTTCAGGTCCTCTTCGAAGCGAACAATATAGAAATCCAAGCAGCATCATTAATTCTATAGCTTGTAATTTATTTCTTGTTCCGCATCAAACAAGTCAACTTCTAATTCACAGATTGCTGGAATTTGCAATTCACTAAATCTGTGAACATTAAAAAAAGCATGTATTTTAAATGTTAACTAAAATAATCAAATAATCAGATAGGGAATCCATACTCACTCTGCTACAGAATAAGAAAACATGCACTTTTAAATTTTAATCTATAATCAAATCAGTTAGAGGTTGATAATTAACAAATAAATTTAAATAATCAAACGTTCAATTTACAAATACTTAACTATATTCATCAATTGTCAGAAATGGAATGCTAATAATTTGAGATCATTTCGCAAACTGTCATCATATGTTCAAATCTTGAGTGTATCTAAACAAATATTGTCGACAAAGAAAATCAAGTATGTTCAAAAATTTACTTTTGAAATTATTAAATACTAGTGTTCTAAAAAAATTTACTTATGAAAATATTAATCACACAGCGGAATACGCATTATATAAAAATTCCATTTTGTAGATTAAGGCTTTCTATTTGAAATATAATGTACAACATTTCCGATATGAGTCTTATTAAGAATTCTTTCGCTGTTTAATATTTTGACATTCTTTCAATCGAAATTGAACGTTTGATTATTTAAATTTATCGATTAATTATCAACCTGTAACTGATCCGATTGTAGATTAAAAGGAAGTGCATTTTTTCATGTTCTGCATCAGAGTGAACATAGATTTTCTTTTTGATTATTTGATTATTTCAGTTATTATAACTATTAAAATATATGAACTTTCGAATGTTCACAGGCTTTAGTGAATTGTAAATTCCTGAAATCTGTTAATTGGAAGTGGTTCGTTTTATGCGGAGCAGGGAATAAGTCACAAGCGATAGAAGAATTATAGATGCTATATGGATTTCTATATTGTTCACTGAAGAGGAGCTGAAGGAGATCGAAACGTCCGTCATGTTAAGATTGATTGAATAAGATAGAGGAGAAGGGAATAATATGGCATCCATTTGCATTTTATTGAATAACTTTGTTAATAATCAATATTTTATATTGAAACTTGAATGATTATATTTGTCAAAATGTTGTTTAACAGATTCTAGATTTAAAGTGATGAAATATTTNTCTGTGTAGTCGAAACGTACGTTTCATATTTGTTTAAAATAAAGAATTATTATAGCCACATTACATCCAGTTGGTAATTGCTCGTACAAAGTCGCTATATTATTTGATTACATTGGTAAATAAGCAGGCCTGTCCTTTACTGTTATCATTGATGAAATATTTATTACTTAGGACATGATTTATAAAAATATGACGCACTGCATAATCGAACGAAGAGACAGAGTGGTGGTAACATGGCTATCTTTAAATAAATTTAAAAAATTAATTTAAAAGACACTGTATTTTGTTAGAAAATTATATATTTTCAATTATCCAACGTTTAGAACTTTCCTGATTTTCGTGCGCTCAAAAACATGTTTCTGAATACAGCCCTTTAGGGACAAAACGATTTATCAAAAAAAAATTTCGATATGAAAATTTCACTTAAGGAAATATATTAACAAAATTTCATTATTATTGTTTACCTTTGCATAACTCGAAATGTACGTGTACAGCAGAATAAAAAGTTAAATAACAAAAAAAACACTTGAGTGTACATACTTTTATGTGATAATATATTCAAGTTTAAAAACAATGAGGAAATAAGTGTAATTAAGTACTATGTTAAAATGTACTTTGAAAAAGTTTCAAAGTGCTCAAAAGTAAAAATGTCTTACAACTGTCAGCTATTATGATTGGCATATTATCGTCATTAAAAAACGGCGGGTTACTAAACGAATAATTCTATAAGCAATTGTTAAAATTCGTCACCTAATAACGGAGATAATAAAGGTAAAAAAAAAATCAAATTAACCATAATATCCTCTTTTTCTTTAATATACGCAAAAAGGATCTGCATCTATTTGACTCTCAATTGTCATAATTTGTAATCTTTTAATTTGAAAATTTCAAGAGTTGGATTCTAGATTATTGTTTGTTAATCAATTTCTAGTATTAATAGATTATTATTAGTTAAAATACTGAATAGTCCATTTATTGTCTATTTTTTGTTTAGTAAATAGGTTTAGATTTTGAGCACCTTTTGTGTTCAATAACTACAGGCAGAAGGATTACATCTTGATCGGGATCCAAAGTAGTTCATTTCTCAGTTAGAGCCTTCGTATAAGAACATTCGTAAGACGTTATGTAGTTATACTTACGTTACGAATTGCTTTGTGCATTGATATAAATTTATTTATAAGTACGGGCTTAAGTTTATAGTTTATACTTAACGTAATGTAACGATTGGATGTTTTGTGCAGGGGCTCTTACTAGAAGTTAATATAACTTTCCAGTAATTGTTCTCAAAAAAATGTAATTAAATTTCTACCAGAGAACTTATGTGTGAATATTACAGAAGAACATTGAAAGAGGTAAAGATATGGAGTGGGCAAGCGATGCGGCATCAAAGATGAAGTTCACAGAGGAGTAGCACGATCGAGTCGTTGGTACCATGCATCATCGACCTGGACAGCTCGCTGCCCTCTCCTCGGCCTCCTCTCCACTGTATTTCGCTCCATTTCGTTCCTCCCTGTACCTTCTTCAGTTGGCTTCTTACCTTCGAGATCGTCCTATCGCGAATATCTACCTATCTGCTCAGCTTAACCTCTTCCAGCTCTCGGCAGCTCGCAACAAAAAGAATAAGAACTGTGAAGTGGCCGCTCCATGAGATCATCCGGATCTATCGATCGAAAAGCACGGCTTTCTCGTTGATAGGCAGATATATATTTGTTCTAAATAATAGTCGCAATAACCGTAATTCTTTACTACTTTGCAGTTATCATTATCGAAGAAAAACTCACTGATTGCTATTAAAAATTGCTATTTCACGTAAAAGATATCGTAGGTTTGTTATCGAGGTGAGCACTAAAGGTCGCTTATTTTGAATTTATAATTTACCCACGTGTATTTAAAAATATCATAAAATTTTTTTTTAATTTAAACTAACGAGAAACGGCAATAACGGTTGAAAGCAATTCTTAGTGCTCAACATTTTTCTTAATGAATTTACAAGATTCCTCAAACTGCGCGCCGTATTGTTCTTCAGAACTTAAAACACAGATTTTTAAAAAGAACCATGAAATTAAATTTCTAATCAATTTAATTATTTTTTTCATTATTTTTGGTTATTAATTTAATTATTTTTTTATTGCCGGTATTGCCGTTTCTCGTTAGTTTAATTTGTTACACTTCCCGGTCATATTCGAATTTTTTTTCGTTAGCAACATGTTGTGATGCATGTGGCTACATAACATATATATTGAATGCATTTTCCGCAAAAAGAATAAGTAATCGCGCAATCGGCAATTATGAAGTTTGCGATAAACTGAAATATTTGCGCTTCGCGTTCGGATAACACGTATGTACACTGAACGAATCATTCTTGACATCGATGTCACTTGCTGGTTGGACGCTTGGATGATTACCAGAGAATTTAACATCTAGCAAAATGTACCGCGCGTTCCGCCTCTCTACCCTTATCTACCCGAAGGTCCATGGTTTCGTCCTGCTTTCACTACGGGAATGCCAACGATAAACGGCGATCGTTTCACTCAGCCTGACTGAATAAACCTAGGCACAACCTAGGTACAACCCTTTCCTCTCGGATAAGATCGCGGCACGGCCCCGAGTGGACGACGGAGTTAAAGGATAATTTAGTAATTACAGCCAGATGCTTGCCCCTCGGGCAATCTCCCCACCATTCCTACGTCCGTAATCGCACTCTTTTAAGAGTGGTATAACATATTTATTATTCCGTGATTATCTCAAAAATTGATGCGACGCGTATTTCGTTCAACCGTGTCAAAGATTTTGCGACGCTGGCAGAGCAAGCAGCTAAATCTTGTTTTACCTCGATCTTTCTCCCGCCATTCCGAGAGACGAAAAGTTTTTTGAAGCTTCAATCGCCAATGCGAAACATTCATCAACTCGCTCGTGCGAGTTCCTGTTTCTTTTTCTCTGATTACTCCGTTATTCTCATGGAACAATTGTCAATAATACATTTCGTGTGTGCGTGCGTTTACGCTGGTGTTCGCGCATCGTATGTGCAGATGTCGCCTGTACATGTACAGCGACCAAAGACGATTTTACGCGCCATGAAGATCGTGCGAGTTTACTGCACGAGTGCCTCTTTGTCCGGTGCACACACGCGGACGCGCTCCTTCACTCGTGTGCACGTGAATTTACGTTTTGCGTCTTGCTCGCACATTTCATCCGCATCCTTGTCCGACCGTAGATGCATCGTCTTGTACGTCTCGATCGGAATCTTCTTTCACTCTCGCGCTTCCATCCCTTTGGATCGTTCCTCCTTTCCTCTTTCTTCATCTCCTCCTCGTCGTACTTCCCCCTCTTTCTCTCTGTCTTTCTCTTTCTCTCTCCTTCGTTCTTACACTCTAGCAGCCTTAATAAACGCTGGATACAACTCAATCGTCGGTCACGATCCTCAAGCGGCTCTCACACCGAGAACACGTCTCGCTTCTAGCATGACAAATTGTATATCTTTGCTACAGTTTCACTGACAAAGTCCACTTTAATTACTCATCATTGATTATTAATCTCTTAAAAAATATATAAAATGCGTGCCTTTGAGAACAATATCTCACCGATGATAACTAAATAAGTATTAATCTTAAACGAAGACCTCCAAATCCTTTGTGATCTTTCATAAATTCGGAATGGCGATAGAAGTCATCGACCGGTGAAGATCTAGACGAAACGATGACGAAGGTGAAGAAAAGGGAACATGGAATGAGTCGAGAAGAGACGCAGTCTGGCTGGCATTAGCATTAGCGCGAGTTTCCAAGGACATTAATCAGGATTAAACGGTGCAGTCACCGCGGCACCTGACGACCGAAAACGTTCTGCTATTTTTTTGAACGCGCCTGCTATTTAATTTTCACCGCCCACTTTCTTCGCGCTACCGACCGTTCATTAGTCACTCAACTTGTACTCGGCATCTCGTTTTCAGGCGCTTTTGTCGTTCAGACATCCGACTGACGAAAGGGTTAGAAAATCACTGCACGTCGTTTCAATGAAACTCGGTTAAAGGAAGAGAATACGTGAGGATCGTCGCTCGCCTTTAGGCCACTGTAGATGCGAAAATAAACGTCGGAAATTTCCAGTGAAGCTTCTCAACTAAATTCCTTGGCTATAAATTAAAAAGCACAGCAATATGTCTTTATGAATAATTTAGTTAACAATTAAAGCTCACGCGCTGCGATTGTCACTATAATACAATCAGTTCTCTATAGAAGAAATGTTTCTTTTATCGCAGGAGGTTATCGGTCGCCCTCGACATTAGCCATTAAAATGATTGGCCCGCCAATAATCGAGTCAGCTCGACGACTGAGTCCGCGTCCGCCTCGCGATGAGTCGAAAGTTGTCTCGAAGACACGCCGCACGTTAAGCCTTATCTATATATCTTCCATTTCAGCTTATAAAAACTTCGAAAAAAAAAATAAATCACTTTAATGCTAGAAGCATGGCATGTTTAGATAAATGATAGATATACTATAATTAATATTTTTAACCGATTCTTGTTCTGCTTTGCACCTACTCAGGTTTATAGTTACTGAATAAACTATGAAATTCTCGATTATATGATAAGAAATTTTAATTTAGAAATTCTTGGAAATGCAAGAAATCGGATGCACATATAGGAAAAGAAAATGTTCATCGTCTTAGGTGATGCGCAACGGTCGCGGAGTTATCGCGAAGTCGGTCTAGCCGGAGTGAATTCAATGAAGGCACTGTTGGCGCGCGAGTTCATTGATATCGCTCAATTAATAAATTTAAATAACCCAACATAATTCCGCGGAGTCTCGTCTACCGCAGAATTGAGCTTTTAGATGCGGTGCAGCGTCGATGAGATGCATGTGCGTATGCGTGCCGTCCTCTTTCTTTCATTATTCCAATTGGAAGTCTCAGAACGCAACAGACACTTATACTTTCGCATGCGAGTTATTACACGAGACTGATCGTATAACTGCATCGACGATTATAACTCTGTATCGCTCAGCAGAAAGAACGGAAATGTTTACGTTACGTTACGTTTCGGCGGAATCAGACAATACTCGCATGTTTTTTTTCTTTAATTATAGAGATTCGCCACGGTTTCTTGTGATTACTCATCATGCTCGTTACATTCTCAAAAATAACCGCATGATAAGTAATTTTTAAAATTTAAAGAAAAATTTACATTTTTAAAATAATATCTTCGGCAAGATTAGCAGTAGAATCATGTATCGCTGAGCATTACAATACTCGTTAGTGCAACAAAGTTTATGAAGGGTAGGTGCAAACAGGTCCATTAGATTCCAATGGCGGGACATTCTTTTCGCGCGTTCACAGCTGATGTAAATCGCCCTTAATGGGCCGCGTTAATTGAAGCTGCAGTCCGCATCGTGGCTCAGTGGTATCACGCCGCCTGACTTATTGCGAAAGAAATTGCATCCAGCAGATTCTTCCTTTAAGAAAGAAGCTAGAGAACACGTTGTCGTTTACCTTACTCGGAAAAACATACCTCTTATTTGTTCATATTGATAAATATATATTATATATGATTATGTAAGAAATGAAAGTGTGATCTTGAATAACCTTATATGGGCATATATGAGAATATATTGATTACATTATTCTTATAAATCCTATTTAAGTATAGTCTTATGTACATATAGCCATATATAATCTTATATTCTTGTATATTATCATTATTATCAGAAGTGAGCATGTGCAAGTTGTATATTTATATGAGCAAGTGTAATCATATATATAATCATACATGAATAAATACTTGAATCTATTCATAAGTTTGTCAAGTGTTATGCAAGTGTATTTTTCTATTATTATTACAATTTCTAAACTATAAGATATTTAAATAACAAAATTACAATTTGTTACAGAAATAAAAAATTTATTATGAAATATATTTTTTTACAATGTTTAATTGTTTAAAAATATTTTGTATTTTAAGAATTTGTATATATTTGTATATTTATATAACATACGCATACATAAATTGCGTTTTTTATGTGACGTGACGTTTAATAAACGTACTGTTAATTGTCCGACTCTTACCGGTTTTCAAATTTAGTAATAACTATCAATAGTGATGCATTCGAGCGAGGAGAGACGAGAAAATACCGATACCGAGATTTATTTTCGACAAAAACAAATGATTGAAAAATTTTTCTCGTCTCAACGGGCCGAGATTTTCGTTTCTCGAGATTCTTGAATTTTATGTCGAGATATCTGAGATTATCGACAGTCTCGTCTCATCTATTTCTGTTTTATAAAGAGATAGCATATTGCTTGTAATTAATATGAAGAGGAATAATGAAATGTATGATAATTCTTATTATAAAAAACAACAACTTGGCAAATTATATAAATAATTTCGTAGAATAGTTTTAAAATAATTTGATATCGTTCTTTGTTCTACAAATAAATATTAATTAATTCCATAACTACTTGTCAATTGTAGTTTGTGCTTTAACTTTAATTAATTTTCTTAACGTTTTTTTGATTAATTTTTTCCTCAAAATTTGGGTTATCGAAAATATTTATCTCGTTTTTTGGAAAAGAGACGAGAACGAGACGAGATGAGAAAAAACAAATTACAGATAATATAATCTCGGAAATATAAATAAACGATACGAGAAATTTTTAGATGAGATTTCGAGATTCTCGTATCAAAATGCTCGTATCACTAACTATCAATATTGATACATATTATTCATAATAAATATATTTCATAATAAACAGTGAAATTATGTATAATAATTTGTGAAAATTATTATTTAATTCTTATATTGTTGTAATATATACATAAACATATATATATGTATAGTTCTTATAATAAATATATTAATCGTTAATTATTATTTAGCAAACATGCATTGTATAATTTCAATTAAAAATACATAATCATATATGAACCTGTACAGTCGTATAGGATTATATATGATCAGATTACAATACAATACCTCAAATTATAAACTTATTTAAATATATATGACCGAATATGGTCTTAAATAACCTTATATAGTCATGTATACTATATAAGCTTTTATGCAGCCAAAAATCATATTAGATTTCACTTCTTATATGAGCATATAAGGGGTATTTTTTCCCGGGTATTTTCTTTACTTTCTTTTCTTTTGGTTCAACATATCTTTCAATTATTCAAACATAACGATGAGATTATTTTTACATGTTGCACCTTTGATTGGAATAGAATCATTGATTTAAAAAACGTGGCTGACAAAACGCAAAATAGCGCGTTGACAGCTCGCCGTACTCTTTCAAGCTCCTATCCACCTACTCTCCCTTACACATGAAGCATTATAGCCATCATCACTTAAGTCAGAGACCTCGATGAGAACGCGCCGTCGTGCACTACGGGGTGTCCCGAAAACTCGCGTCCATCATCTTTTCATACCCGTCATTTGCTTCTTATATGCGCCCTGGCCGCGGTCCGGTGTCCATCCCTTGGCGGCGGAGATTAATGAGAGGCGACTGGGCCTTTAATTTTGCTTTCATTAATTCGGTAGGCCGGTGATTATATATTGAGGGGTTGCCTCGTAAAAGGGATAGCCCGTAATGAAATGTGCGTCGATGGTTTTTTTATCAAAGGCACGCGGCAACCGTTGGTAATTAATATTTGTATACATCGAGCACTGTGTTATTTACGCGCGCATGAAACGGACAGCTTCCGATGTGTCAACAATTTGGCGCACATTGATGAAAGAAGTTAGTGGCGATCTTCTTTGGTAGCGTTATCTCTGAAGAATAACAATTTTCTCGGGAGATTCACTAAAAATGACATGCTTCGACGACGAGTTTTACGTTTCGTGCTGAGAAATTTGTTCGTTGCGAACAAGTAAGACGCTGACTTCACGAGTTCATGGTACTCGGATAACCCTGTGACGCTGTCGCGGAGAAATGGCAAAAACGCCAAGAGCAGATGCGAGAAGAAACGCGACGTATAGTCAGGGGCGAGATTTAAATCGCGCGTGCTGACTCGGCTCGGCCATTAATCGCCGTCACCGCGCTAATTTTCGGCCGACCGGGCCGCGCAAATACGCTCCCTCAGGTGACTTCTTGCAAGCGACACATTTCTTCTTCGAAGAAAAATGATGTCTCGTCTTATTTTGTTCGTTAATCCTCGAGTATGCGTCTTTCCTTTCTAAGAGTAGCCGAGGATAACGAGGGCATGACTATGATAAACGCGATCATAAAACCCTCGCATTCTCACATTGTCGCTCATCATTTTTACTCGCGCCTTTTATAAAAATTTGTAGAAAAGTTTTTGTTGCAATTCATTATAGATAGTAATACGATCAAACGTCAAACGAATTTTTTCCTATATTTCTATTTCGCCTGTAGTTTCTCATCCACAGAAATTAAGTCATTATTAAGCGATCACCCTTCTTTTAGATCAAAGTTATCTAGATCAATTGTGTCGAAAGTTCAAAGGAAGTCGTACGCGTCGATGCGTCGCGGCTTAAGTGTCCCGCGCTGCGCTCCTGACATGTTCCAATTATATGCGAGAAACGACCCGAAACAGGTTCCACGGCGGAATGTACACATAATTTCCCGCCCCGATGCCAGTAAAGGAGCAGGCTACGATTTTATAAGAGCCGCGCCTTCTTAGCGCCTTTTTCTATGTTTTGCCCCCGCGCATGTCTCTCCCTTCGGAGCGACGAGCCTTTTCCCACTGGAATCTGGAAGTCATGACACGCTCTTTCCTTCTCTCTCCCCCCGTCTCCCTTCCTCCCACCCTTCTTTCTTCCTTCCTCTCTTTATTCTACCTCATGGTGGTATTTTGTTATTCCTCCCTTTTTCTTCGACCACTCTCTTCATCTCTCTCTCTCTCTTATCGTTCTCCACGGTATCGCGATCCCTAAGCAAAGTCACACAGGCGCATAACAAGGAATCCTACGACTTTATAGCCGGTGGACGGCAGCACCGAGCTTTTATTGGTCCGCGCTTCAGCCGATTAATGGCTTTGTGGATCCAGATCCGCCGAGTGTTCACGCACAACTTCTTCATTTTACCACGTCGTTCCTGTAATGTGTGCGCTCGCGTCTACACATTTACCTACTACTACGGTGTAGTAGTAGGTAACTAATGACTCGGTTTCGATGTCATTAGTAGTCATAGACAGGGATCAAGCTTATCTGATGCCACTAAGATTTTTGCCAGTGGAATAATTATACATTTTTTACCACGATGTTTCTATTCCATTCTATTTGCATAATAATTTTACAATATTAAATGCATGCTTATGCAATTGAGAATTAATTCGTGGTACTCCTCGAAGGTTAAATAACAGTTTCCCCGGTGTGTCACCCAATTTTACGTGTGAACAAGAATTAATCTTTATTGCGATAACAATGTCATGAATAAGAAATAAGAACGTGAGGAGCGCGAGGAGAAACGAGACACGAAGTGAGTCAGTGATAATTAACCGTTTAACGATTGCACCGATTTTTTCCCCCGTTTGAATCCCCCCGCCGCCAGCGCGGAGGTCCTTCGGAGTGGAGCGAAGGGCAAAGTTAGCTATCCTCCGACGATATACGCGTTCTGTGCGCGAGAATGTCGAGCGAGCAGCGCGAAGCGGCAAGTATTATAGGTACGAGCGAACGAGGGAGTCGTGAGTACAACATCATCAAAGGCAGACCTCTTGGTCGGCGGGTTCCTTCGTCCGTTCCTTTCGTATAATAAAGACGCGTTCTGCCGCGCACTACTCCGATGCTCACCCTCTCCTCTTGTTCTCTCTTTCTCTCTCTCTCTCTCTCTCTCTCTCTCTTCCTCACATACACACACATACACACACACCCTCCTTCTCTTATTTTCTCTTCGTCTCGCTTTATCTGCCATCCTCATTCCTACTCCTGTTCGTTTTGCTTTCTCCTTCTATCTCCTCTCCTTCTATCTCCTTTTCTCTCTCTTCTTTCTTAATAAATGTCTCTTTCTACTTTCTGCTCTTCTCTCCGTCTTTACTTCAGTCTTTTTGCGTACGTTTCTCTCTTTCTCTTTCCTTCTCTTTCACGCGTATCTTTATCTCGTTTTTTCCACCCGCTTTGCTCCACTAGTGGTCCTTTCGTGCATCCTTTTCTTTCTCAGCCAGTTTCATTCGTCTTCTCGCGCGTCCTCTTCTCTCTTTCGTTCTTGCTGCCTCTTCCCTTCCATTCTCTTCTTCCATCTCTTTCTTTTCACTCCAGGCTTTTTTCCTCTCTCACCCGCGCCCGGTCGCCCGCAGCGCGGGTATCCGAGGTATTTTTGAACCGGTCCACGACGGGAGGCTGCTACAGGGCCGCACTGTTCTCCAGCCATGCTCCGAAATCTTTGGAACGAAGGAATTGATCGAGGAATTAAATCCATCCGAGAATTTAAATCGTTAGACCGTTAGACGATGGCTATATTAAGTATATTAGCGCACTAAAATATGATAGTGAATTAAATAAATAATTTAGATTTTATGTAATAAACAAAACTAAATAAACAGCTAAATGGTAGATATAAAATAATAAAATTTCTATTATATTTACAAGGACACAGATACATGTTCAAAACAAACTCGATAACGCAACATGTACGAAGCTGTAATGATCGAGCGGCTACTAGCATAGTAACGCGTAAAGCCGCAACGTACGATCGAATTACGGATGAATTATTGAACGCAGCTGTTGATCAAAAGAAACCGCTCACACGCGGCAGTATTCAGGTGCATAAAGCATCTTACGTGCTGAGATGGGAAAATGTTCAGAATAGCCGATAGTCTCAGAGAGTAACAATGAATTTACAAAATATCATCTTTATCTAATATTTACCCAATACCTATCTTCAAAGAGACGGAAGTTCTCTCCCTCCTCTGTGGTTCGAAGAAAGTGAGTTCAGAGTTTAAAATGTTGTATGTGAAATTTTGAAAGAATATTGGATTAGGTTAATATACACGAAGAAAAAAAAGAAAGGGAGAGAAGCGTCTATCTTAATTTGCCAAGTCGAGATAATACAATAATCTGACAATGACAATAAAGGCGCCAAGTAAAAAAAATGTTCATTATTCCGTCGACCCTTGCTTTTTTTCGCGACGCTCGCCTTTATCTCGTTTTTAGTGTCGAAACTAATTGGACACTCCCGGCGCCGTGTCGTTACCGCGACGCTTGTAATTTTTGCTGAACTGGTTTGTCCGAATGAAAAACTGACATTACACGGAATAGTCTTTCTGGAGGTGGTCATATTGATTTCTTAATATTCAATCACTCAAATCCGTATTATTGTGGGAGGAGTCAATTACAAAACGTACGATTACTACGATTCATGCAATCACACCTGTGTAATATTTTATTGGACTCAAAATACTATCCAATTCTTTTTAAATCAAAATCGAGGAAACAATGCTGTTATAGTGAAATTGCATGAATTCTAAACGATTATCCTCCATGAAAGGAGAGTGTTCCAAACAATCACGAGCAACGTGGCTGTATAATGTACAAGAAATCTCTTTGATGCAGCATCGAATGCAAATTTCGTTAATTTCGTTCTTCTTGTATCTATAATACATGCCACGTGTTTACTTTTTCGTCCACTCCATGACCAAAATAAATCAGCCAATATTTCGTAAGAATTATAAGTCGTTTGTAAAAAATGTTATATAACAGAAATTAGAAAGAAAATATATATGGGGTACTTTTTTACAGGATGTTGAGTAACTTTTATTATAATATTGTCTCACGATGAAAATTTGTAGTTTATAATTCCTATATGTTCAAGATGGATTAATATTAAATACAATCTCGAGTTCATCATTTATCTCTGTCTTGAGTAATGTAATTACCGATCGATGGGACTTATTACGTTAAAATTACAGCGCTGGCAATCGCGGGTAAGCTCATTCAATAACGTGTTGTTACGATAAGACTGACTTATGAGCTCTGATAAATCGATCGGCGTCTATTTTCCATCACCGTTAATTGATCTCTGTCGAAGAGCAACATTTTCCGTCATACGTTCTCTTGAACGAACAACAACGGCGCCATGATAGCAACGGGGTCCGACGTTTGATTTCGATTCGACCTCCCGCTCGCGTACGAATTACGTTAGAACTCTACAGGTGGTATCGATAAGTCTTAAGATGCGGAGTATCTTGTTTGAAATATACCATTGCTTGTTGAGATGAGAGCTGCAGTATATAAATAGTAAGAAGTATTCTCGTGTAAATGAAAGTATTAATGCTTATGGGAATGATAAGTTTATCATGTTGGATTAAAGTTGGATTAAATTGCCATCGAAATATCTCGTATATCATTACTTTCTTCTTCGATGTCGATTTATTCTATCACAATCACATAATTAAAAATAGTTTAAAACGATAACTTTGCACACATAAAAATACTTTCTCGCAACTCTCACTTATTGTCTCACTGATTATCATGCGTTATCACGCGGTTATCCTTCTGCCAATCACGCTCGTTTAATTTCTTTTCCTCGCGTACCATCTTGCCGTATGAAATGTTTGGATGTTAAGACTCAACAGGTGGTATCAACGAGTCTGCGAGGTGCAGAATATCTCGTTTCAAACCACACACTGTTACTCAAGCACTGTGCCTGCTGTGTGCTGTATAATAGTAATTAACGCCGTGAGACTGTTAAAATATTGCAGATATTCCACAGTATGATCGTTGACACGTACAATAAACACCGAATATACAGCAACACAACTACGGGAAGGCCATCTTTAATTCGCCAAAGGCTCGGAAAAAAGTCTAAATAAACTGCGCAACAGCATTTATTTTACCTTATAATGCAGCAAGAAATGTACATTAGTATTTCGATCAGATTTGTGCTTTAATAAGTTTATATGTTATATAAATCTCGCACTATGCAACGTTCGCTTGTTGTTATTTTAATCCAAATTGTGGTTGTACCATAACATTATTTTGCGACGAAGAAAGCTTATTTAGTTATTTCGCATATCTTTAGAATATAATGCTTATTACAAAATATTTAGAAAGTAATCTCATCGTTCATAATAAATGATCGTTCATAATAAATCACAGGGTGTTCCAGACTTCGCGTGACACCCGTTAATGGCAAACGTCTGAGATCATTTCGAAACGAAAATCCTAGTATCAGAATATTAAGGCTACAGTAGTTTTTAAATAAGCCTGTATATAATCAATATAATCATAACAAAACGAAAAATACCTCATGCATTTTATCTGTCAAGTACATCAAAATTGAGAGAATATATATTTTAATCGGTCATATAAGAATTGGTGACCTTGTACGATTATATACATCTCATAGTCGTTCTATATGATTCAAAAACTTTTCGAGACATCTCGCAACAAAACATTTGCTTCTTCGTGCACCCCATGCGAGTCAGCATTTACCGCACCACGGGACAGTTTCCAGTTTGCGAATATTCGAATCGGCCATGTCTCGAGTGTCCCTATAGTGCTTGCACAAATGATTTCGTTGAATTTGTATAAGAAAGAGAAAGAAAGTGTCCAAAGAGTCCTCGACATAAACTAGCACGTGGTTCTTAAGAAAGCCTGAATCAGACGATGTTGAGTACCACTGGATATAATTATGACATCTAATTAGGTTTTTAGCGGTTGGCGGCTGCTTCGGGCCTCTGCGGCAGCCATCCAGGACTCGAGAGTCTGGAGTCGAGGTCTTTTTTTTCGTGAAGCCACTCTGGTTCTGGACTCTGGGTTCACCCGTTCCCCGGTGCTTGCCGTTCCTCGCCGATAGAGATTCCAAGCAACTTCCTTTGTTTTGTCCCGTTCTCTCCCTTTTTGCGCCGCGACTGATTCAATCGACTCCCGTATGTCGGCATGGCTGCCGCCGCGATGACGATATCACCAACTAGTCTTCGCGAGAAGTCGACCTTCATCTCGGCTTCATCTCAATGAAGCGTGGTTGGTAACTGGCAAAATGTTCATTCGATTTTCATCAATTCTGCACCCTCTAAATTGAACCGGTTCATTCGTCAAGAAGAAAAGAAATGCTACAAGGACGCGGACGCTATCGGAAGAATGACACACCGCAAATTCGATAACGACGATGCATCATGACAAGTGTATTGCTTAAAAATCACTGATATATATATTTTTTTGCGTGTCTTTATTTCGTACATACGGATATAACGGATGTAACGTGAGGTATGAAGAAACGAGAAGCAGACGGTGACGGAGGACAAGGAGGAGATGCAGAGGGAGGTGAGACGACTCCTGGAGGATTAGCATTGGAACGTGAAAAAGTCTTGTTAGATGGCGGTGGTACCCGTTCGTTCCGAGACGTCATTAGGGCACGCCACGTGAAGCCGAGAGGCCCCGAGATCGGGACGCGATAACGGAGGAGCGAAAGGGAGGAGACGAAGACGATCCTTGAAGAAGATGGAGAAAGAATAGGTAGGGGAGAGGGCCCGGGCCCGATGGGTCCAGGTGAAACGGAGAGAAGAGAGAGGGCTGAAGAGAGATGTGGAAGTTGGAGCGGTGGAAGTAGAGACAAGGGAGGAGGGAGATGCCGAACCGAGAAGGAGTGAAAGAGGTACGAGACGAAGAGTGATTGAGCTGTAGTCGATCTTGCTGTCCTGTCGAAGTCTCGAATGTCTTGATGCCAAGCAGTCGAAGATCGAGTTCGCTCTCGATACGAGAGGGAGGAGAGGATTTTCTTTTCTCCTTTTCTCTTTCTCTAGCATTCTTCTGCCACTGCGTCCTTCTCTCTGTTTCCTCACCCCTTTCTTTGCCGTCCACTCAACTCCTTTTCGCTCACACTACTACAATAGAACGTCTTGCATGCATGCATGCATGCATGCGTGCGTGCAGTCTCGCTCGAAACAGAAGACACAATCATAGATAATGAGATAATTAAGGCAGGAACTCGTGATTTCCGCGGAAGATCAGCTTCGGGTAGATGTAAGCAGAATTTTTGGTTTCCGGTCGACTCGCGAACTCATCGCTGGACACGTTCGATCGGCGCTGCCGTGCAGATTCGAATCTCGTGCGGTGCCCCACCTCGATAATGTCTTTCTTTGTTGGCGCGTATCCTGGTATACCGGCACGTGAAATTCCTGCATCCACAAGCACACATGTACACGAAACACGCGCACTACCACGTGGCTCACGAATACCTTTGCGCAATTTCGCACACATCCCGAAGCGGGCGCCTCTTCCTCCTTTTGCTTAAGAACGCTGCCGGACCAACTTGAGAGAGACTTGGCACGCCCCTCCGTATCTCCGATAATTACAGAGTAGGGCATCCAAATTTATAATGTCCTTGCTAACTATCGGGCACTCCTACGGAGTTTAAGACAAAAAGAAAGGGTGAAGGAAGGGGATAGGACGAGAGGTTCAAAAAGGAAGTTGTCCTCGAAGACCCTCCTGAGTGATGGCGATCATCTTAACTCTCTCTCACTCTCGCTTCGCGCTTCTTATAAATTGTTTCGGTGAGAGGTCAGCGACTACCGTTCGCACGAAGAACGGCGGCGGTAAAATACTTTTTAATCATCTAATATGTTTCATTACCAAAGAAAGAAAGAACTACTTGATTATGATCCATAAAGTCACTGTAGTTCATGCCGAGTGGTAGTTCGACCGTAAATTATAGAAGAATAAAGATGGTTGCCGTTAGCCAAAAGAAGATAGTCTTGCAAAATCATCTATTGCAACGAGGATATCGCGCGAAATTAAATGCGGACACCCGGTACGTAATATATCGGTGTGCAGCGGGCGGCGAGCGGCGGACGGCGGGCACCTGCTAAGAAAGAAAACTCACGAAGGGATACGATAAAGGGGGATGATTGTGATCTGAGACTCCGAACGCGATAGAGCCATAGATCATCGCGGACCCAGGCCGGCCCCGACTTTGCTCGCTCCTCTCCCTCGGGGGGTACCATTCGAGGAGCATCACGATGTATGCGCAGGGCCGCATTCGACAGCGCAGAATCTTTTCTCCCTCAGTCTCCAGCGACTCGTGCGAATCTGCCTCAAGTAAAACGTAAACGTTCGAGACTAAATAATGACGCAAAATACGCTGTTCGGAGCATGGGTGACATTTTAATCATACGCGATCAAATTTATCTTCGATTTGCGTAATTTATCAAATGATCACGGCATTTGAAGACGACATTAGTGATAATTATAATATCGTCTTGTTTCGCGTGGCAGCTTCTGAGTGCGGTCTAACAATCCAATCAGTCGTCCCGATAAGTCTGTTTACAAACTCTCGTCAGATTATTCGTTATCATTTGCGCTTAATTTAAACTGTTAGTTTGTCGATCGTCGCTTTTTCTCGATTTGTACCGATAATATAAATATTAATGACAACCCTGCGGACTTGACGGAGAAATATCGCACAGCAGATACGCGATCGTGTCTTAAGGAAGTAGTCGCTCATTCTGTCGTGATAACGGCGATCACGCTCGCTGAATGTCCGGACTCTATCCGCCGGCAATTGCGCGGCTCTGCAAGATCGGGCCGGTAAATCGCAGTACTATGTATTTTCTTACTCGCCGAAGTCGCGGTAACGATAAAGCGTGTATCGCGAGTAATTCGCCCCGACGCGACGCGACGCGATTCGTCGGACAAAGACTCCTCGCCTTTTGCTGCACCGTATAAACGTCCTTCCATCTTGGTCGCGCGGTCTCTTTCGCCGCTCTCGTTTTCTCTCTCATCCTCTCTCTTTCTCTCTTGTTCTTCATCTCTTTCTCTGTGTCTTGCCCACGATGGTGTAACCGACGTTGCCACGTCTCCGCCGACGATGAGTGGTCGATGGAGAAAGGGCAATGCGATGAAGAAGGTCGCAGGGAGTTGATCGAAGGGAAGAGCCGTTAAGTCGGTAGCATCCAAGAAATGATCAGCAGCGAGCGAGACTCGATTGCTCGCTATTCCGCGCGATGATGCCAGAACCGGAAGCTGTCAGCCAATTTGCGAATCTCGACGTGAACATCATCATGGGCGCAGTACGAGCGACCTATCGACTGCGATAATCCGCCGATTTAGATCATTTTTATGCAATATATTATAATTACCTTTATGAATGATAATGAAAAGACAATTACTTCACGATAATATATCTTAGTACTTTATATGTACGGCTCTTTTCATAATTAAAGAAACGTACTTTAATTAGTTAAAAATAATGAATATCTTCAGTCTATATTTCTGCAGAATGTCATATGTTCTTATAAGATGTGAAACGTGCAATCACGAGCAACTTTTAAATGTAAAGACTTGTGGATTACTACGAATCCATTAGTACGTAATTCTGCTTGTAGCGATATCGTTGATAAAGAAATGCATTGAAAAAAAAATATTCGTGGTCGAGCCGTTAACGTTGTAGTAATTTTTTCGGGCAAATTGCACAAGACGTATAATATAACGTAGCAACGAAGCTGCGTTAAGATTTTACGATGATAAAAGGAGGAAGCAAAGGGATCGCGTCGCATTCCTGCTAATTGACTTTCTTGGCGTGCGAGAATCGACGAAGTATTTCGAGTCGCGGATTCCAAGACGACGGGGGAAGCGTCGTTTGGAGGGGGAGGAGGGGAGAAGGGGAGGGTGCTCGTGATTAAGAAACCGCCGGTATTATGAGCGCGAGCATAGTCCTCGTAAAGGAGCAGCGCAGAGAAGCGACGAGCCACGAAGAGACTTCGGGCCTCGACGCAAAAACAGGGCCCAACGCACCGCTGTAAAATCGTTTCGCGTGCAGGGATGCATCTACTGATTCTCTGACGGAGTCTTCTAAGCTCGGCCGACCGAAAGGACATCTCAAGATCACAGAAGTGACCGAAATTGGTTTAGACATTAAATGGTACAGATATAAATCGCTCTTCAGCCGTCCATTGATAGAATGGATGGTGAGAATCGTTGCGCGCGGATCTTCGTAGAAGTTCGCAGCTGCGTGTCAATGCGAAGAAACGAAGCGGGTGGCTGGAACACGCCACTGCCGAGGGGGCCACCCGAAAGAGAACGGGCGAGCGAGAGTTGAGCGGCGAACTAACTCCGGTCACGCGCGGCGGCTGTAATCACGTCAGCGCGCTACCCTGCTTCCTTGATTGGACCGTAGGTCCGGTCCCGTCGCGTTCGTCCCGCCTTTCCCCTCGCCCTCTCATCCTTTCCTCTCACGCGCGTGCAAACGCGCGTACACACGCGCAAACCTCGCTGGGTCGGTCCTTCTGTGTACTCCTCTTTCCGCGTTCGTTATGCCCACCCTCGCTCTTTGTCTCTCCCTTTCTCTTACTCTCTTTCTTTCTCGTGTTGTCCCGCTGGAAGCCGCCGCGCACAAATGAGGTTGTCGCGTCAGCGTGCGCAGTCGAGACAAGGGACAAGTTTCCTTTTTCTTTGCCGAGGCTTCTCTCTCATCCTACGTTCGCCCGATATTTCTTCCTTTTTGTTCTTTTCTATGGCGTTGCGACAGTTTCACTTCGCTGCTGATCGCATTTCTGGCCCGCGCTGTCTCGTCATTTCTGATGGTTGATTACGGATCACACAACTTGAAAATTATAAAATTGAGCGAATTTACTTAGAATATTAATAATTTTATTGATCAATACCTATTAAATTTGCCAATTTTTGTAATTTTCACAGTTATGATAATCGTAATCGGACCCTCTGCTCTTGCGCTTTATATAATTAAATTTAATTTTTTCGGAATTATGGACTTATACACGAAGACGAGAAAACAGAAATTCATTGGCTCACATACATACATCCACACATTATTATGTAGCGTGAGGACATTAAATGCTAATTAAATCATTGAATTATACTCCATTTCGAATTTTGAAGATAATACTTCCAAAAAAGTCTACTATCAAATACGAACTAAAGCTTTCTTCTTGTGCTCATTTATCCGCTAATGAAATATACTTTAGAGCGTGCCCTAACAAGATTAGATAACAGAACACATGATTTTTATCGTGGTATCCGAATCACGAAATTATTCATTTCGTAAACTGTCCAAATAATTTCCGAACAGAGAGAGAGAAACATGCGTGCGATGAAAAGTCGTAAATACATGATATCGTAAATACGAGCCATCCTGGAAGCTCGATATACACGCATACTGTGGATATCGAATACGGTGGTATGCTACGAATACAGCTTTATGACCGGGCCACCATAAAATGCGGATGTAGTACAACGAGTAGTCGCTGTAGGTGTAACGTTTGCGCGCACGGGCGATGAAAAGGAAGAAAGGCAACGGAGTGGTGAAAAGAAAGGAGGGAGCGGGAACGGGAGAGAGAGAGAGAGAGAGAGAGAGAGAGAGAGAGACATGGGATGGCCACGAACAACTTTATTATTTTCGAGATGTTACGACATCGGTGGAAGATCCTGAGAACTCTGTTCAGAAAAGATAGCGAACAATATAAAAGAGAAAATATACGGTGGAAGTCGAGGGAATTTTTGTCACTGTTCGAATGTAACTCAGTTGTGTAATTTTACGGAGAGAAAAAATTAAGAGTATATATTTTAATCTATAAGACTTTAATCAGCAATTGTTCGGAGGATTTAACATAGCTATACGATCATACTCATGCAATTTGTCATATGTTGATCTAAATATATCTACTTAAAAATATTTGTATAGTTACATTTTACATATCGATTGGTTAATATACTTATTGAGATTGCTACATGCAAAAAATATAGTATTATTAATTAACATTTAACTATATTTGTATGGTTATCAATCCCTTATGATTTCTCTCCGTGTAGGATGTCTTTATTAACTCACGTGTAAAAATTTTTACCAATTATTGAATCTGTTAGCTTTTTTTCCGTGTAAACGAGTACGGCAATACATATTTAGCTTTGCAGTTTAACTACTTATGTTATGTAACTACTTAAAAACAGACAACAGTCTTGTAACGGGCTATACAACATTCAGTCGAGAACCATTCGGGACCTTTCGGGCCCGGTTGAACGTCATTACGAGATGATCGAAGGTTGGTCGCGTATATGATGAAGACCTTCAGCGATTTGCCACACGCATGTTGACGTCGCTGCCGATTCTTTAGCGGCGGTCCAGTCACCAGACTTTGTCATTACCGCACTTATTAAATTCGTACTGCAGGCTTCGAAAATCTGTTTTTCGCAGACTAATAGGATGAAGCGGTTACAGTTGCGTGCTGCAACGACTGAGGAGTTGAAAAAGACTCGCGTATTTCTCGTGGGCACAAAGTGAATCCTTTTGTTGAATGATAAAGAGGGAAGAAAGGGCAACAAGGATAAAACTCGGTGCAATGGGTACGGAAAGGCGGGAGAAGTTGCCGCGGGAGGGGTAGTTGGTATGGCCCAACTACAAGTATTATGCATAAACGCAAGATTGGACCTCATTACTGGCACGCAGCTGCTTCCAGGCTAATAAGCCGTCACAGCTTCTGTGCAAATGCGTCTCGATGCAAATTTCAGTTCTCCAAGGTGCTCCGCTCCGGGGAGAAAGAAAAGGTCAGTCGGGCGACATAATGAGCGAGAGAGAAAGAAGACGAAGGGAGAGAAAGCTTCAGGAAATACATATGTCGCTAAAAATCTTTATGAAGAAACGCCACGAATGAAATTCTTTTCGAAACGATCGATGCACATTACGATAAACGAATGGTACATATAATTGATATAATTCCGACACATGGCAACAAGATCGTTTGACTCGTACACCTTTTAACGTACAGAAATTCTATTTTATTCCAGATTTGCAAATACGAAACAATAATTCGGTGTTTTACGCTTTCTAAAAATTCCTGATACGGTTAAGAGACGATCGAAGGGGTGTAGGAGAGAATGCGCATTATCCCGAAAGTTTAGTAGCTGGCGCGAGAAACCGGTAGTAAAGTTATTCAGTGGAGAAAAGAGAGAAACAGAGAGAGGCTGGGTTAGTATCCGAGTACTCGGGCGATCCTTACAGATAAGGGCAGAAGGTGTAACTTACTAGGCCTCTGGTATACCCCGATATATCGTACCTTTATATATCCACCAGTCTCCCGTTACCCCATGCCCCTTCCGCGTATTCTTCTCATCTCTTTTATCTCTGTTTCTCCTCTTTTTTTTCCTTTTCCTCTTCTCTATAGTTGGACCGCGTCCGCTTCTCCTTTTCATCCGTCCCCGACGTCTCTCCTAAATCTCCGTTGTAGCTATTATGCAGGCTTATAAATCCTTCGAATATGTAACAAGTATATACAGAGAAACGTATGTGAGTGCAGGCGAGATGATCGCTGTGCACGTGTACAAAGAAGCTCCAAAATACGCTACCGACATCGGACGATTCCGCGAACGCAAAATAAAGACAATGAATGTCCACAGTACTCACCGTATGTTGTGTTATATAGAACATGACTTATCAGATATTTCATTTAGAAATTCGCTCGAAGCAATTGAACTTCAATACATGCTTCTAAAAGATTATCAATGTAATTATTAAAACAATAGAGGATTATATAAAATTGAAAATAACATCAATATGAGGGTTTTGCTTCGTGCTAATTCATGATTTTTTGAAGTTAATAGATAAACGGGGAGAAATAATGTACGGAGAAAGATAAAAGTGACAGATAGAAAACATGAAAGAGTTAAAATGCTTTTATATCATAATTTATAAAATATCTTTTTACTCCTTGAATATATTGTTATGAGAATTGTTATGAGAATACATAAAAACTAAAAAGTTTGCATCTTGTGTAAAGATCGATTTTTCGAACTTAAAAATATTAATATCAATTCTTGTAAAATATTAAAGCATTGTGAAACACAGTCATGTTCTACATAACTATAATGTAGTTTCACTAACTATAACTATAATGTATATTTCGAAACAAGCAAAACCTGTAAGTGACGGCGTGTGACGTGGGAGCAATCGCAGTACCTACACGCTAATAAATTGTAGACAGGTGTTCGGAAGAAGAACCGTGAAGCGTACCGAACCGTTCGCCGCTCGATGGCGAATCGCAAAGAGAACCGTAAAATTATATCATGAAGCGTCCCGAAATGGATGACGCGATCGAGATGCATTTTCCGCGACAAGTGAAAAATGCTGCCTTCGATTGTTAAAAAGAAACGGATATCGCGATGCAACAATGAGCATGACGAAGCATGTTGCGGTGATTAGGTACTGTTTGTAAAAAAAAATGAAGATGGCAGGATGCCTTATTTAAAAGCAGCTTTTATTTACGAACTCAAGGTTTTTGAGGTGATTGTCCTCGCCTGTAACAATTAGTCGGTAGACGGGACGTGCGCGCGCGCAACTCGTTGTGCCCAGGTTGCTTCGTTGTTCATGGGATCACGTGCTGGATCTCCCGAAAATTGACCATCTGCCGGAATAACGACTTAATTTGCCCGAGACTCCTTAGCCCGCAGCCAAGGTGGCGATCTCATCCGCTTCTTGGAAGCGTTCGCCTTCCGAAACAAGTCATCAGTATCATGCCGCTTATCCAAAATTCGATTACAAAGGAAATTCGAAAACAAAATCCTCAAATCGCACCTAAAAGGTAGAAACTACTAGGATATATTAGTTCTTGAAAAATTGTAAAAAGTTTTCACAAATGTTGCGTTAGGAATTTGCTAATTAATTATCATATGATAATGAATTTTAGGCAATGTAATTTTATAGATTAATGTAATTTTTTATACTCATTTTAAGATGAGAATAACATTTCTGATACATGCGTATCAGATATCAGGTGTTCCATGAAATAAGCCATTACATGCATACATATACAACAAATATACTCATGTCTATAATCCGGCAATAATCGTTCTGCAGGAAAGCAGTTTCATTACGACGATTACACTGTGACAAATTTAAACTCTTTTTAGACACAAATTAGACAAGATGATTCTTATAGATTTTGTGTCACTGAAAACGATCCGCAAGCGAAATTGCTATATCATGTCATATATTTGAGAAAATTGGATTCAAAATTGCCGAAAATGGTATTTTTGGGTATTTTTGAGCTAATATAGCTCAAAAATGTAACGTGATCGAATAATTTCATTTATACATTTGTTTCTAGCAATTTATAATTTATAAAATTCACGTATTGTATTAATTGCTTTATACAAAATAAAAATTTTAATTATAAATTTATAATTATAGTTAACAGAAAAAAGTGGTGCTTACGCAATTTAAATACTCATCTGCATAAAGCGATTTTTGAGATCGCCGATTATGAATGTATGGTCAAAATTATCAGATATAATTTGTTTGTACAACAATTATTGTTTAAACAATATATGGAAAATTTGATTTTAATAAAATTTAACAGCGAGCATCATTGACTATAAGAATTACTTATATTTGATCATTTTGACCATAGATTTATAATCGACGAATTGTGCAGGCGATTTAAAGCATAAGCGGACCATTATCATCCTTCTTTCTTTTAATCCATAACTGTATAAATTATGCATAAAGCAGTTAATATAATACATGAGTTTTATAAATCTTAGATCACTAAAAACAAATCCGTAAATGAAATTGTTTTATCACGTCACATTTTTGGCTCAAAAGTACTGAAAAATACTATTTTTGGCATCTTCAAGTCCAATTTTCTCTGAAACATGACACGATAGAGCAATTTCATTAGCAGATTTATTTTTAATGAGAAAAAAATATATACTTAAGAATCATTTTGTCTGGATTGTGATCTAAAATTCATGTTACACAATGTTATCAAGAATTTCGATTTTAAACCTCGAGTAGCTTAGTAAAAATTTCATTTAAGTGGATGATTAATATTATTTTAACTCCATCGCTGATGCTATTTTGTGATTTCGTAATAATTTTATTTCCAGGCAATCATTAAATATTTCTTTTCGTTCACATCTTTCGATATCTGTTTTGCAACTGTAAGTATTCTTTTTCTTTTTGTTTCAGGTGAGTATTCCCGTTTTAACGTAATCACTTATGTAATAGCGATTGGTAAGTAGTGTGATCGATATTTCTAGGAAGATAGTTATCTTCTAAAAAATCTGAGACATTGAAAAGTTAAAAAGATGGATGATAAACCTGCTAACTTTACAGTCTACACGTCACACACACACACACACACACACACACACACACACACAGACACAAACACATACGTATTATATATATATAACAACTTCGATGATTCGGCTTTACATATATACATAGCGTATCTGTTGGATTTAGATAGGGATGCATCTAGCACCACCTTCTCGTGTCGCCATTGCTTTGATTCTCGTTTCTCCATGCACGTAATCGCCATCGCTCGATCCCCTGTGTCTCGACGATAATCCTTTATCGCTAAAGAGCCGGAGAATCGTAGGCAGATACGAATGCGATTTTCAAAACCTGTTATGGTCGTTCCGCAGCCTCCAAGGTGGTCTACAATTGCAGTAATAACTCAATTATCTTCTCTGAGCTTCGTACCCGCCTATCTGCCTCTTTTACTCTCAAATCTTTCACTCCGCTCTTCCTTCACCCTCGTCATCGTCGTCTCTTTCTTTCTCCTCCTTTCTTTCTCTCTTTGCCTCCATCGTTTTCTCTCTTTCTCTCTTCTTGCGGTTTCTTTCTCCTTTTACCTTGATCCGATCCCTTCCTGAACTCCACCGACCGCCACCCTCCTCTTATGGAGCATAATAAACCCTTCGATCCCATCACGATCTTTCCATCCACATATTATTAGGGCTTGTACACATGCCGAGAGTTCGGTCTCAGCTATCCCCACCATCGTATGCACCGTATGCGAATTAGAATCGTTGCTTCACAATTAGCTCGCAGATCGCAAGTCAGAGATCTTTATTTAGCCCCGTATTGACCGCTACTTGATATTAAATTACTTTGTTGTACATTTTTTTGCAGAATATTTTTCATAATTTAGTATTAAAAGAAAGAAGGGAGTGATGGAATACCATTTTACTTTTTTAAAATAACTCAGTAAACATTAACGTGACATAGTTCTTATGAAAGTTTAGTTTGTTAACCATAGAGTTCTACTAATCACTCTATAGGTATTGAAGTTCATCGGATATATAAAACAAATGTAATTTACAATTTACTGAAGAAGGACTAAAGGAATTTATAAGATAGGAGGGCGTTTGTAGCATACTAACAACTAATGTCATAAAAAGCACTTTTAATTATAAAAAAAATTATAAATTAATAATCTTTTTAAATCTTACATATTAATAAGTGCAAAACAAGGTTTTATGATTTGTCTTAGAATCTATGACACTGTTTAAAACCTATAACACTTTGAAGCGTTATTCTTAAATAATGTATAAATAAAGGTAGCATAATTCTCACAATTTCTTAATCTAATTTCATAGATTAAGAAATTGTGAGAATTATACTACCTTTATTTATATCTTTAGTCATTATTATTTTGCTGCTAAAGAGAACTGCCGTCTTACACGTTGTCCATATACAATAACCAAAATAACCTTATTGCGTGCAAGGAATGACTTCCCCAGATTCGCGATGCTCGCGACGTTCGTGACACTTGCGACACTTATGACACTTGCAAAGCTCGCGACGCTCGTAATGCAAATGACTCATGACCATCTCATAACCTGTACATAATATAACTTTATGCCGAATTTACACACTTTACGGCACACATTAAATTCAGTTACATTATTTGAAAGTGACATTCAAGGCCTTTAAGGCGAGATTAAAAAATTAACCCTCCGAGGACACCGTTGTTTTTCATTGTTTACTTGGACAACGGAAGTCGTTGGCGTCCTCACGTGTTTTTGAAAGAGTGTGTGTGTTTATAAGTTTTAAAAAGTCTAAAAAAATTCTGATATACTCATCCAATATTCTAAAATGCGATTTTATAATTGTTTGACCCAAAATGTTTTCCACTTTTTTTTGTGAGAATTTGAGGCAGAATCGGCAAAATTCATTGTTGAACTAAAAAAATCAACTTTTTTTTATACGTACATAAAAAAATTCTTTTGCTTTAAATAGTCGAAGGTTAGTACTTATGAGAAAAAAATAATGTAATAATGTCTACTTCAAAAAAGTAAAATTATTTGATAACATGAAAATCAAGAATTTTGGTTTATGGAAAATATGAAAAAAGATAATATTAAATCGAAAAACAATACTCTTTTTGCAAAAAAATTAGTATTTTGATCTTTTGTTACCTTCGTTTGTTGCCTATGTCAATCATAGTTAGATTCTTGCCAGAATGAGGAAGCATGTCGGTTAGAAGTTTATGTTAAATTGGGACACTTTTACATCGTTAATCTGACATGACATAACAAGAACGGGAAGAGATGATTATAAGCACGGACCATTCAATTTTGTATATTATTTTACGCATTGAGGATGACTTCGTGGAAAGTCAAAACGTCTGCAATCGTAATTTTGAATTTAATGTGAATTAGGAGTATATGTATACATATAAAAATTCGCATTGTAATTTAGCGTGGCTTGTATGCTCGTATTACCTTGTAATTTGATTTTCAATCGTCCAATCAGAAAATATCATTGTTCTTAATTTAAAAAATTAATATTTTATTATATAGTTACTCACTTAAAAGGTTTTATTATATTTCATTACATTTCTTGAGCCCAGCGTCTTATTTTCAAACATAATCAGAACGCATGGATACGATCTAATTAAGTTGTTCATTATTTTATATAAGTAAAATAATTGTTTACTTACATTACTTATCGAAATTAAGGCTAAAAGTAGCAAAAAATATGATTTACTTACTTGCGAAAAATACTAGTTTACAGGACTCGGAAGGGGGAGGTCATTGATGTCCCCAAATCAACTTTTACGTGTTGTTATTACGAAACATGACAAAATACAGTGTTACTTTAGTTGATAAGTTTTCATTACCAACAACATTTTTTGGGAAAGAGAACCGATACCTTTCGTTTACCGTGTAACGAATAATTCAAAATTGAAAATTCACTGTGATCTTTAAAGACTTACGGTGTCCTTGGAGGGTTAATATCTAATGTAAAACTCCTCAAAATTATGTAAAGAGTACATACCTGTAAAAATCGCTGCTACCTGCAAAATTGAAATTCAGCTTTTATTAAAACGCAGTGAACTAATGACCAGTAACTATTCTACAACGTCTAAATGGACTGTAACAAAGTAATTTTAACGTTGCTCTTAGAATTCAACACGAATTATATCAGATATATCATCTTACCATCCCAAACTTATTTCATGAATTCCTTTTCTTTTCTCTAATTAGAAATAGACATCTAAATTATTTAAATAAATCCTTCTAAAATAATACTTTTCTCTTTTCTTTCTTTTTTTCTAAATAAAAATTACGGGAGTCTACAAATACAATTAACACTAATTATTAAATTATTTTTATATTATTATTATATTAATATTAATTATATATATATAATTAATATTAATATAATTATAT